>CM035415.1:117786284-117833784 GCA_020310875.1 Ceratopteris richardii
TTGACCAGTGAGTGATTCGATGTGCTTTTCTCCAAATTGGCTGAATAGATTGCCTTCAAAATTTGTGAGCATGTAGAAACCTTGGAGATAATTCCAACAAGTTATATATCATTGAAAATGGTCAAGGAATGACTGAGATATGAGCAGTACAAGTTGACTGTTATGAATGACTATAACAAAGAGATCATAGATGAGCAATGTAGATCTATTACATTAATGAACAATGTTGTACAAGATCATAGGCTTGGCAATCATAGCCTAATGATGATATGAAGTGTAGGTTACAATGTAGACCTCACTCTCTTACAATGTGGCAATGGAGAACTCGGGAAAAATGAGTCACCCATGCAAATTTTTACAAGTTACTTTTATAAGTGCTACATTCAAATTTTGAATTTGAATTCAACTTTTGGCTCTCTTTAAAAGTAGTCCTCCAATCTAGGAGATATTCTCTCAAATTTGAGTTGTGACTTCTCAACTAATAAACTCCACGAGTTTGTTGGTAGTTATAATGATTCTTTCAAGTAAAAAATGACTTTTACAAATGTAAAGGATAAAATCTTCCTAGCAATGGTTTCCATGGAGCTTCAATTGTTCATGAACTTCTATCCAAATGTGTAGGCTTGCACTTTGCACCAATAGCTCCCCCTCAAGCCAAACATTTTAGCTTGATCTTCTTCTTCAATCTTCTTGAATGTCGTGCAATCCAATCATAGACTTAAACCTGCAAAGTTTTGTACCATCTAATGGTTTAGTCAATAAGTTTGCACATTGCATATTAGTAGACACATAAGCCAACTAAATTTCTTTGCTCAATAGCTTCTCTCTCACATAATGATAGTGTACCTCTATATGATTGGTCCTAGCATGATAAATAGGATTTGTTGCAAGATGTAGTGAGCTTGTATTATTCCCAAACATCATTGGAGATGTAGTATGCGAACCCAAATCTGTGTATAGTAGTCTGATCCATATGGCCTCTTTAGTAGCATTGGCCAATCCTCTATATTATGCCTCTGTAGAAGATAAAGCAACAATAGGTTGCTTCTTTGAAGACCATGATATAGGTTTGTTATCAGCAAAAGATAGGTATCCTGAGGTACTCCTTCTAGCATCTTTGCAACCTGCCCAATCTGCATTTGAATATATCTTGATGTCCAATTCTGAGGTATAAGGAAAATATAACCCTTGATTTTTGAGTGCCCCTAAGGTACTTCAAAATCCTTTTGGCAGCTTCCAAATGAGGTGCCCTATTGTGCATAAACTAACTTAGAACACTTACTCCATAAGCAATATCAATCCTTGTCAATGTAGCATAGTTCAAGCTTCCCACTATGCTTTGGTAACCTGCAATGTTTTCAAGCACATCACCTTCATGAGCACTTAGCTTTTGATTTACCTCCATTGGAGTAATTGCAACTTTGGCATCCTGCAAATGAAAATTCTTTAACATATCATGTATATAATTTCTCTGAGTAATATAAATTCCAGAGTTAGTGTAGACTAACTCAAGTCCAAGAAAGTATTTTAGTGATCTAAGATCACTAATTTTGAACTCCTGCATCATCTGATTCTTAATCTGTTTGATGCCATTAGCATCATGACCTACGAGTATGATATCATCAACATATACACATAGGTATATTACCTCTTAATTACTTCTTTTGATAAATAGAGATGTATTTTCTTTGCTCATGATGAATCCTTGATCTTGAAGATAAGTAGTCAACCTATGGTTCCATGCCCTAGGTGCCTGCTTCAATCCATAAAGAGCTTTTTTCAATTTACATACATATGTTACCTTGCTTGGATCCTCATAACCAAGAGGTTGACACATGTACACCTCCTTTGAAATCCAGCCATTTAGAAATGCATTTTTTACATCCAATTCATACATGTTCCAATTCTTTGATGTAGCCACACTTACCGATACCCTGATGGTTGGCATTTTGGCCACAGATGAGAAGGTTTCTTCATAATCAATTCCTTGGGTTTGTGCAAAACCCTTAGCGACAAGTCTAGCTTTGTACCTTCTTATTGATCCATCAGAATTACTTTTGATCTTATAGATCCATCTAGAACCAATTACCTTCATAGACTCCTTCTTTAGTACAAGTTCCCAAGTATCACTCTCCTTGAGTGCTTCAATTTCCTCATCCATTGATTCCTTCCATTCTTCCTTGGTCTTTGCTTCTTCATATGATGATGGCTCTTCAAATGACAAGCATTTTGCAAGATAAATAGAGTGCTTAGTTACTAAGGAAGTGTCATACCCATATCTGATTGGCTTCTTGCTCTCCCTTTGTGATCTTCTGATTGCTTGGTTGGATAATTCAGGTATATCATCCAATTTCTTCATCTTGACTTTGCCTTTGGACTTCCATGCTTTGAACTCTTCTAGGTTGATGATGTCCTCATCATCTAAGTTGATATCTCCATTCTGAGTAGGCTCCTCCTTACTGAGGCTTGGAAACTCCTCTTCCAAGTCATAAGGTAGTTTTACTTTCCTGCATTCACTATCAAATCGAGAGTCATTCTCATCAAGGACAACATCTCTACTGACCATAAATCCTTTGTTTGAAGGATTGTAGAACATGTATCCTTTCTGATTCAAGTCATACCCTATGAAGATGCACTTCTCTACCTTAGGGTCTAGCTTACCTCTTATCTGAGAAGCGATATGCACATAAGCTACACATCCAAAGATCCTACAATGATCAAGTGAGGGTCTTCTACCATGCCATGCTTCATATGGGGTCATCCCATCAAGAAATTTGGATGGCAACCTATTTACAAGATAAGTGGCAGTAGTAAACGCCCATTCTTCTTCCTGCACAAGATTTGTAGACTCTATTTTTGGTGTAGAGGCCTCTGCAACAATCATTCCAGCCTCTTTCTTCTTTGCCTCTTTAGCAGCCAGTTTTGGACAGTTCTTTATGATATGATCATTCCCTTTACAGTACTTACAAAACAATTTTTGCTTTTCTGATTTCTGTATACCTTGTTGTAATTTCTCTCTTGATTCCTTTGTTGTAATTTCTCTCGTTGTAATTTCTCTCTTTTCTTGCAAGAATGCATCAAACTCATTTGAGAAGTACTCACCTCCTCCATCTGACAATCACTTTAGGTTTCTCCCTATTTGGTTTTCAACAAGTGCAAGATACTTTTTAAAGCAACTGAATACTTCATCTTTGTGCTTCATAAAGTACAACACACTCCACCTACTGTAATCATCATTGAAAGATACATAATACCTTGATCCAAAAATTAAGGAATCCTTACTTGGTCCTCATACATCTGTATGGACAAGCTCTAGGTAGTCCTCATACATGTATCCTTTCCTTGAGAAGGGTAACCTGTGAGATTTTCTAAACTGACAAGCACCACATTTATAAATCATGTGTTGCTCGGATACATTAGGTATCCCAAGCACACATTGGTCTCTACATATTTGTTTTAAAGTTCTTTCACCAACATGCCCTAATCTCTTGTGCCAAATTTCAAGCTCTGAGAGTGTTTGATCTTTGTAACTATAAAGTGCAATATTCCTTGTATCTTCAAGTTCAAAAGTGAATAACCTACCTGTCTTTTCTCCTTTGGAAATTCTCTTGAATCCATGTTGAGGATCCTCCAAAATGCTCCATATTGGTTGAACCTAACCTACAAACCCTTTTCCACAATTTTTCCAAAACTCATCAAATTCTTGGTAATTGTAGGTACATATAAAACCCTCCTCAACAGATTTTTGTTTCCATCAGAGGTCTTAACATTTCTGACTTTAATCACTGAGTGCTTGGTGTCATCACCTATTTGTACCTGATGCTTACCCTTTGGTTCCTCAAGGTCACAAAGAATAGCTACATTGCCTACCACATGGTTTGGGCATCATGAGTCAATGTAGAAGAGATGGTCATCATTTATACCTGGTTTTGAAGTCACGTTCATAATCAGAAGAGAATCTTCTTGCTCCTCTGTGTAGTTGTTGTAGTCCTTCCTTGATTTGTAGCCTCCTTGGTAGTTTCTATTGTAGTTGTTGTTGTAATTGTTATTGTATCCTTGATGGTGATTAAATCTTCCTCTTGATTGTGTATATCCACCTCTTTGATATCCTCTACCTCTTTGATTCTCGACGTTCCTGTAACACTCATCTGTAGTATGATTTGACAATCCACAAATATTACATGGTGAGGAGTTATAAGGTCTCCCCCTACCTTGCTTATCCCCTCTGCCCCTTCCTCTTGAGGTTCTACCTCTTCCTGCATAGTTGGCTTGGGAGGTAGTTCCTTCATCTTCAACCTTTTTGTTCTTCCCTTTCTCTTTGGACTTACTTTTATCAGTGTATAGGGTAGAAGAGTTGTTGCCTTTTGATGAATCTCCATTCTTGTTGAGCTTGGCTTCATGGGTAGATAGTTGCCCCATGAGTGTGGTAAGGTTGGGAATCTGCATGTCCATGTACAATTCCATGGCAGTTTTGAAGCTCTCCCATTTGTCATCAGCTTTAATACCATTGATCACTTGTCTTACAATCTACTCCTCTTCAATTTCTTCTCATATGATTTCCAATTGATCTACTACATCTTTGACTTTGGTCATGTACTCTAATATGCCTTGCTTGGGTTGCTTTCTTTGAGTGGTAAAATCAATCCACAATTGGTTCTTCCTAGCCCTTGTCTTGGAAGAGAAATATGAAGACAATGTTTCCTAGCCCTTGTCTTCCTAGCCCTTGTCTTGGCATACCATGTGTTGAGTCTTTCATGTTCCTCTCTTGTAGGTTGTCCTTTGCTTCTGAATATGGGCATCTCCTTATCTCTTGAGATGTATCCATAGAGGCTCCTTCCTTGCAAGTATGTCTTCATCCTCAAGGACCATGCTTGGTAGTTGTTCATATCCAATTTATCAATGAAAGAAGGAAAACCATCTCCCATTTTACCTTATCTTTGCTCTGATACCAGTGTTGGGATAGATGGATGGACACTCCAAGTAATGAGTAGGTACTGCCAAATTTTGCTTTGTACCAGCCCCTTGTAGCTTGATAGTTGGTTTGTGGGCCCTCTTATCTTTCCAATGACACTAAATAAGTGTCTATGTACTTTGGAAATGACGTGAGAAAAGATTGAACCAAAACACACTACTTCCAACTTGAAGGATCAATGAAAACCTTCTATTTTTGTTCACACACTTGCTGCTCGTTATGCTCAGTGCTTCCAATACAGTAGGAATTAGAAACATTCTTTTTAGAGGTATCTAATTAGCTTATTAAGCTAATGATTCCAAGTGGAATCACTTAAAATGATGCACTATACACATAGCAATCAATTTAGCAATCAAATCATTATCCTCGATTTTAGGACCTCTATAGAGTTTGACCAGTGAGTGATTCGATGTGCTTTTCTCCAAATTGGCTGAATAGATTGTCTTCAAAATTTTTGATCATGTAGATAACGCGGAGCTGATTCCAACAAGCTATAGAGCATTGAAAATGGTGAAGGAATGACTGAGATATGCGCAGTACAAGTCGATTGTTATGAATGACTATAATAGAGAGATCATAGATGAGCAATGTAGATCTATTGTATTAACGAACAATGTTGTACAAGATCATCGGCTTGGCAATCATAGCCTAATGATGAAAAAAAGTGTAGGTTACAATCTAGACCTCACTTTCTTACAATATGGTAATGGAGAACTCGGGAAAATGAGTCACCCACGTGACTTTTTACAAGTTCCTTTTATAAATGCTACAGTCAAATTTTGAATTTCAATTCAACCTTTGGCTCTCTTTAAAAGTAGTCCTCCAATCTAGGAGATATTCTCTCAAATTTGAGTCATGACTTCTCAGCTAATAAACTCCATGAGTTTGTTGGCAGTTACAATGATTCTTTCAAGTAAAAAATGACTTTTACAAATGTAAAGGATAAAATCTTCCTAGCGGTTTCCATGGAGCTTCAATTGTTCATGAACTTCTAGCCAAATGTGTAGGCTTGCACTTTGCACCAACATGTATGCATGTGAGAATGTATTTATCGTTAGTTTGTACCTAAGGAGAATTCTCAATACCTAAGGAGAATTCTCAAATTATTTGTACACATAAAGGATTTAATGACTTAGTCTAAAAGGAGAAAAAAGCCACAATTCATATTTTAATTCGAAATAAAAAATTGTAGCTGAAAAGTTGATTGGAACTTTTGATAGATTTATCAGCACCTACCAACTAAAATCATGGAGAAAATCTTGTGTATACTTTGCTAAAAAATTCATGGAAGTGAACAAGATCTCACTAACTTCTTGAGTATTTATTCTACTTATCTCATGGCTATCAAAGTCCTTGAACACCTCCAAGCATTTTATTCTATATTATAATAAATTTATGTGAGCTTTCAACATCACCTTGAGTTCCAATGTGCTACTATCTATGTACCATTCGAGTATATTAACTTCATAGCATCATTGAAATGAACCTATGGTCTCGTTATATCATCCAATGTATGTTGGGGATGTAAGGGTCATGTGACCTTACCCCCATATTGATATATATACATCATATATAGAGCATTGCCTCAAGAGAGTTCATTATGTGGGTTTCGAGGCTCCCACGCATATCCGCGCGTCTTTCCTCTCTTCTCTCTCCCTCCATCTCCTCCTTCCTCCTCTTGTTCTGCACACCAAAGCCCTTCATTGGTATCAGAGCATGCTGAAGGCTGGTGTGCAAGAAGCTTCAATGGAAGCTTAGGTGAGAAGAGGTAGAAGTGCAGGTCGGCATCTCTTGACAGCTATTCAGTATTTCGGTCATAACTCGAGCTATGAAGCTCGGATTGATGCGTTTTAAAGTTCTGTGCGTAGATAACACAAAGAGCTACAACTTCGCAGAAGGGTGTAGAACCTGGTTCGGACTTCTGAAGTGCCGAAAATTCGAAAAACACAGAGAATTGTAGAAGGCGAATCTACATTGAGTAGGACAGCAGGTCGGTTTTTTTGTCATAACTTGAGTTCTACAGCTCGGAATTCGATGATTTAACTTGCTGCTCGTAGCTTGGAAAGATAGCTACAATTTTGTAGAAGAACTCAGATCCAGAGTCGGAGTTTTAGGTTGCCGAAATTGCAGAATACAGAGCAGTACTGTTGCAAGTGAAAGTGAAATTGACAGCAGGTGCTTGTTTTGAGCATATCTTGAGCTACGCACCTCCGATTGAGGTGTTCTTTATGTCGTTACGTAGCCAAGAGTTAGATCTTGAAGTTTGCTGAAGACCAAAAGTTCAGATTCAGAGGTTATCACCACTGAAGCAGCAAAACACAGAGCAGGAGATTTTTGTCAAACGAACCCTAATTACTCTTGGAGGTTGAATTGGCTTTGGAACTTCTTCGAGAGAGAATTTTTGGTGTGCAAGCTCTTATTTTTAGAGCTTCAAGGCATTGTACATATATGATCATTGTCGTAGCTCCTTCGTATGAGAGTAGAGCATGATCTTGTCATGCGTTTGGCATGTAAGATGACATTGTGGTATACTCTTCTTTGAGGTTTATGTCATCATGAGTTCGATCATGGATGTATAGTGGCATTGTGGTTTATATCTTGCTTATGCCATTTGGTTATGGATTTACTTGTCAGTTGCACATACTTTTGTGAGAGTTGATTTTGGATCTTGTTTGGTACTTGTATCTTTGTTTTCTTTGCAGGTACATGATCCAGATTGGAGACTCAGTTACACATTCGTTTGTCACCATTATTAGCATTTGTTCATTGATTTGATATTGTGGATGGTGATTCCCACATGGTTATTTTGGTTCTAGAGTCCATTTTACAGAGGAGATGCTGCCAAAATTTTGACAGCTTTTATGCTAGAAGAGAGATCTAGTGGATCTTGAAGCTTGTGCGATAGCTTTGGATCATTGTTTATCTCCATTCACTTGGACTTGGTCATACATTATTTATGACAGGTTGGACTATCTTGCAGGATTCATTCTTGAGTGGGAGATACATCATCATTGTATTTGCATGTGTTGCCATTAGTTTTTGGCATATGTATTTGCCATGCTTTGATTGGATCAGTGATAGGTGGTGATAGATTACTTATTGTTCTTTCATTATTGGTCATCTTGTTTGACTGCTCAATTTACAGGGGATACTCTGTCAAAATTTTCCCAGGATTCTTTTCACATCTACTTGGTCACTTTGGAGACTTGGTGAGCAGGCTTATGCTCATGGTTTTATGTGCATGCTAGATGCATGGTTATGTGACAGGTGGTTCACATGGTTTTCTTCTCTAGTGAGACATATGTGATGTGAGTTATGCATATGGATATGCAGGTGTGATCCTATTCAGGATAGAGTATTGTTTCTAGTCTCTTATTACATTGCTAGTCTATTGGATTGTTAGCATGGTGTCTTCTCAATTTCATGGCACTGACTTTCCGAGATGAAAAGCTCAGATGTGGCATACATTGGTTCGTGTAGGGTTACACATGTATGTGCATAGAGATGCACAGAGGCCTCGTGACATGCCCGACCACGTATGGATGGATATGGATGCATTGGCCAACTCCACTATCTGATTACAGCTTGTGGATTCTATATATGAGTCTGTTATGTATGAGGAGACGAGTAGTGCATTATGGCAGAGACTACATGATATGTATGCGAGTCCATTGACTCATGTGAGACATAGATCACATCGACGACTTTGGTGTTGGCACTGTGGTCATGAGGGCCATATTCGACGACGTTGCTTCAGGCGGATGCGACGACGATGTCAGAGATATGTACGTGATGCAGGTCAGGTAGTGGTTTCAGGAGAGTCTATGACAGTTGATTATGCTAGTGATGGTGATATCACTTTCTCCTATGGTTCATCTCAAGATTCCTCTTGTTCATTGGATAGCACACATATGGATTGGTTGCTTGATGCATTAGCCAGATTTCATATTACACCACATCGTGAGTGGTTTTGTCGATTCTCAGGTGAGAGTCGTGGATGTGTGCACATGCCTGATGGAATGGCATATGACATTGAGGGTGCAGGAGATGTATGCATTATGCTACCTAGTGGAGCATATTTATACTTAGACATGTACGTTATGTTCCTTCATTCCCTATGAGCTTGATTTCAGTTAGCCAGTTACATGAGAGCAGATGTTATGCATTCCTTGGTGAGCATCATTTTCAGTTGCAGTTGGGACAGCTTATGCTTGTCAGAGGTGCTAGGATTGGGCACAGGTATCCACTGCAGGTACTTCATGTGAGAGATAGTCTCGTCTCAGTGGGAGTTCAGCCTTATGTGCGATGTGAGACTCTTCATGTCTCATTTTATCTACCTACAGATAGGTCTAGTGATATTCATGATGCACATATATGGCAGGATTTAGATGCTCATATGGATGCACATGTGAATCATGCTTTGGAAGCTCATGGTGCTTATACAGAGCATGATTGTTTTGACCATGTGGATGCTCATTTGGAGCATATTTTGGATGATCAGTCGGATGCTTTAGAGCATGATGTGGATGCTCATGTAGAGCATTGTGATGATACTCAGTTAGAGTGTGATCATCAGTTTGACCTTGGTGTTGATGTTGTGCAGTTAGCTCATGCAGAGCATGATCATACACTTGGTGTGATAGAGCAGGATTGCTCTCATGGTACACAGTGTATGCTAGAGCATAGTAGATCTCAGGATGCATAGCTAGATACATCTTTGGTTGAGAGGATGACTGATTTAGATGTTGATGAGTCAGCGATCATGCAGTCATTCTTGGATTCGCTCATGCCAGATGTTGACATAGATATGTCAGGACATGTTGGTCTTGATGATGGTGCTTTGGATGCCTTGGATATAGGCATTGCTGACATGCTTAGGTTAGCCAGGATAGCACATGTTTCGTCAGCATTTGGGAGTCTGATGTACGAGTTGTTATGCTCGAGACCAGACATTGCAGTTGCTATTGGAGCATTTGCACTTGGAGTTGTCAGTCGTTCGATGATTGACACATGCATAGAGCGAGTGGGAGTGTTGCTCTAAGGGTTGCCCATAATTTTTCTCATGCTATGGCATCCTTTAGTCCTCATGAGAATACCTTCTTTTTGTAAATTAGGAGATGTCCATGTGAACACTCTCCTAAAACCACTTTTTGATAATTCCCCTAAGTCTAAGGTATTGAAGCCTTCTCTTGAAAGAAACTCCTTTTTGAGCAAACATAAAGAAAGCCCACGTAGAAATCTTACACGCTCTCTCTCTCTCTCTAGGTAGTTAGCTTTTTTGAAAATCCCATATCACATAAGATCCTCTTTTTGATTTAGCACATGTGGTCTTTTGACCACATGTTTTTATTCACATATGCCTCTCTTCTCTATATAAAGAAGAGCCTCATTTGTAAAAAGGGGGGTCCCTTGGCCATGGCCTTGGCCTCCATTTTGTTAATGGAAGAAGGTGTCATTTGTTACTCTCTTGCCTCCTTGTGTGCAATGGTGTTGGTCTTGGTGTATGGATTTGCATGTGTGTGTGCATGGTTGGGAGGAAGTTCCCCTTTGCTCCTTGTGACGTTGGCCATTGTTGCCATTTCTCCATGAGTGTGGGTGAACCTCTCCTCTCATTCTTTGCCCCAACTTGGAGAAACTTCTCACTTCCATGTGAGGCGGTTAGGGTTTGTTGCTCCCCTTTTCTCAACAATTTTGGCACCGTTGCCGGGGACGTCGGCCTTTAGCCGTTGGTTTTTCCAAGTTTGCGTGTCCATACTTCGTGAGATGCACCTTGACACTTGGAGAAGGATGAATACGTGTGGCCTTTGTGAAGAGAGATGGTGGATGCAATCCAAAGATGAGTAGGTGCCGCTACAACCAGCTTCACACCAGCCAACTGAGACTTCAGAGTTGATTATTAGACCCTTTGAGCTTCCTAAATCCACCAAAATATCAGCCAAGTACTTTGGAACATGTATCCCAAAAGTTTAAGTCAAGACAGACTAGTTGCGAAATGACTAGCTCCCAAAACTTGCTATTTTTGGACATACACCTGCTGGAAAAAATGAACAGTGCTCTCAACCTGGTAGGAATTAGAAAAATTCCTTTTGGGCATAGCAAATAGACTTAGCAAGCTTCCCAATCCAAGTTAAAACACTTCAAATGATGGACTGAGCACTGAGAACAAGTTTCATCAATTTCTGGAACATTCCCACAATTCTCGGGGCTCTGCAGAGATAGACCAGTAAGCAGTAAAATGCAGATATCTCAAAAAGTATTAATCCAATGACCTTGAAAATTTATAAGCACAAAGTAGACAGTACAAGCTATCCAACGCAAGTTAAATCACTGAAAACGGATCAGTAGAACTCGAGATATGACTTCTGAAGGTACTGCTCTGAGTGAGTATAGCAGAGAACAAAACAGAGAAGTAGATGATAATAAATGTATAGATTCACATATGATTACAACCACATTGGCAATGAATCTTTGCACAATGGGAGTAGAATGATAGAGCTATGGAGTAAGCTCTTCAATCTCTACAAAATGACATGAAGTGGTCACGTACAAGGCTTGCTAATCGCCTCTTCCTTCTTGCTCCTTTTATAGCTATTCTTGGAGGGAGTTTTGAATTCGAATTCGAATGGCTCCACCTAAAAGTGATCCCCAAAGTTAGGAGAGATTCCCTCAGCTCAAAAATTCGTGATTTTGGTAGTTGGAGCCATGAATTTGCTTTTACATCATGGATGAGGTAAGCCATCCTTTTCCTTTTTTCTTTTTCCATTTACAAGAGATAAAATGTATTCTTTTACAAGAGGTGTTCACATGACTACTCATGTGACTTACAAATGAGGATAATATCAAATATATCAAGCATGTAGGCTTGGGTAAAATGCACCAACAGCTCCCCCTCAAGCCTAACATGCTTGGCCTCCAAATAAGTCTTCAATTGTCCTTGATTTCCTGCAAGCCAATCATCAACTTGAATCTACTTAGCTTCATACCATCAAGAGCTTTAGTCAACATGTCGGCACATTGCATATCTGTAGAGACATAAGATAGTTGAATATCTTTGCTCATTAGCTTCTCCCTTACGTAATGGTAGTGGACTTCAATATGCTTGGTTCTAGCATGGTATACCGGATTAGCTGCTAGATGTAGTGAGCTTGTGTTGTCTCCAAAAATATGAGGTGTTGAAGAATGAAGTCCAAGATCTGTGTACAAAGACTTTAACCACATGATTTCTTGAGTTGCATTAGCCAAACCTCTATATTCTGCTTCAGTAGAAGATAATGCCACGGTTGGTTGCTTCTTCGATGACCAAGAAATGATTTTTGAACCTGCAAATGATATATACCCTGATGTGCTTCTTCTATCATCTTTAGATCCGGCCCAATCTGCATCTGAGTAGACCTTTAGCTCAATATCTGAAGTATATGAATAGAACAAACCTTCATTCATGGTCCCCTTTAGGTACTTGAGGACTCTCTTGGCCGCTTCCATATGTGGTCTTCTCGGCTTATGCATAAACTGACTCAATATGCTAACACTATAGCATATATCCACCCTTGTGAGTGTTGCATAGTTCAAACTTCCAACCAAGCTTTGATAGCTTGTGATGTCTTCAATTGGCTCTCCTTCATAAGCACTAAGCTTATGATTTTGCTCCATAGGTGTACCTGCACACTTGGTATTTTCCATCTTGAACTTGACGAGCATGTCATGGACATACTTCCTTTGTGTGATGTATATACCTGAATCTGTGTAGATCAACTCCAATCCAAGAAAATAAGTGAGTGGTCCGAGGTCACTTATTTTGAACTCCTCCTTCATTTGACTCTTTACCTGTTTGATTCCTTCAAGATCATTGCCTGTGATAATAATATCATCAACATACACACATAAATAGATCACTTCAAATCCATTCCTCTTTATGAACAAAGAGGTATCCGCCTTGCTAGCTTTGAATCCTTGGTCCTGCAAATAAGTCACCAATCTGAAATTCCAAGCTCTTGGAGCTTGCTTCAATCCATACAAAGCTTTCTTTAGTTTGCATACATAGTTAGGATGATGTGCATCCTCATATCCAGGAGGTTGTGCCATATACACTTCCTCAGAAATCCATCCATTCAAGAAAGCATTCTTTACATCAAGTTGATAAAGATTCCAATTTCTAGATGCAGCAAGACTAATGAGAACCCTAATTGTAGGCATTTTTGCAACAGGAGAGAAAGTCTCCTCATAATCAATACCATGGGTTTGAGCAAACCCTTTAGCAACTAACCTTGCTTTGTGTCTATTTATACTTCCATCTGGATTCCTCTTGATTTTGTATATCCATCGAGATCCGATTATCTTCATAGATGGCTTGTTAGGTACAAGCTCCCAAGTGTCATTCTCCTTCAAGGCTTCCATTTCTTCATCCATTGCATCTCTCCAAGCTTTCTTGCTTTGTGCTTCTTCAAATGTGGTAGGTTCTTCATTGGTTGAATCCTTTGCAATGTAGATTGAGTGCTTGGTGACCAAAGAAGTATCATAACCAAACCTCTCTGGTTTCTTCTTCTCCCTTGAAGACCTTCTAAGTGGTTGATGTGAGCTCTCTGGTCCATATGTAGCATCCTGCATCTTTGCTTTACCTTTGTTCTTCCATAGCTTTAGTCTTTCCAAGTCTTCTAGGTCAATCTCCGAATCACTTTCTTCAAGCTTCTTTGGTTCCTTTGGTTGAAGTGATGGAAAATCTTCATCCAAGTCATACGGCAGCTTCACTTTCCTGTCATCATCAAACCATGATTTGTTTTCATCAAAAATTACATCTCTACTCACAGAAAATCCTTTATTGGTTGGATTGTACAATCTATATCCTTTTTGGTTTTGATCATAACCAATGAATACACACTTCTCTGCCTTGGGATCCAATTTCCCTCTTACTTGAGAAGGAATGTGAGCATAGGCTAAGCATCCAAAGATTTTACAATGCTCTAGACTAGGTCTTCTTCCATTCCATACTTCATATGGAGTGGTTCCATCTAGTGCCTTAGATGGAAGTCTATTTATGAGATATGTGGCTGTCGACACAGCCTCTGCCCATAGGTAGTTCGGCAATCCCTTTTCGTTGAGCATGGACCTTGCAGCTTCGACAATAGCTCTGTTCCTCCTCTCTGCTACACCATTGAGTTCGGGTGTATACCTTGTAGTGACTTCCCTTTTAATGCCTCTTTCATGCAAGAAGGCATCAAATTCAGAAGAGAAGTATTCTCCTCCACCATCTGATCTGAGTCTTTTCAAAGTCCTACCTGTTTGGTTTTCAACAAGAGCAATATACTTCTTAAAGCAATTAAACACTTCATCCTTGTGCTTCATGAAAAACAGAATGGTCCACCTGCTACAATCATCTATGAAAGACACATAATATCTTGAGCCTGATATAGATGGCTCCTTACTTGGACCCCACACATCTGTGTGCACTAGATCCAAAGGATTTTGATACATATATCCTTTCTTATTGAAAGGTTGTCTATGAGCCTTGCCGAGTTGATAAGCTTCACACTTATAAATCATGTGTTGCCTTGTGATATTAGGCAAACCAAGTACACTTTGGTCCCTGCAAATCTGTTTGAGTGTCCTCTCACCAATGTGAGCAAGCCTTTTGTGCCATATCTCCAACTCTGTTAGAGTTTGAGATCCATAGCTAAACAAAGCTATGTTCTTTGTATCTTCCACTTCAAAAGTGAAAAGTCTTCCTGTCTTTTCTCCTTTGGCAATCCTTCGAAAGCCTTGCCTTGGGTCTTCAACATATGCTCCAAATCGATTGAATCTAACCTGCAATCCTTTTTCAACAATCTGTCCAACACTTATTAAATTTTTGGTAATTGTAGGGACATACAAGACTTTGCTTAAGAGGTTCATATTCCCATCTGATGTCTTCACATTACCTATCTTCTCCACTGAGTGCTTTGTGTCATCTCCTGTCTGCACTTCATGCTTGTTATGAGGATCTTCCAAATCAGAAAGTAAAGCCACATTTCCTGCTACATGGTTCGAGCATCCAGAATCAATGTAAAATATGTGATCATCATCCTTACCCTTCTTCGCTGATAGATTCATAATCAATAATGAATCTTCTTGACTTTGGTCCTCTGCATAGTTATTGTAATCTCTTCTTCCTCTATGGCCACTTTGATAGTTGTTGTTGTTGTTGTAATTGTTGTTGTAGTAGTTGTTGTTGTTGTTGTAGCCTCCATTGTATCTACCTCTATTTGATCCATAGCCACCTCTATTGAATCCTCTTCCTCTTGAGTTCCTTGGATTCCTGAAACATTCTTCAGTAGTATGGTTAGATAAACCACATATGTTGCAAGGTTGAGATGATTGGAATCTCCCCCTGCCTTGCTTTCCACCTCTGCCTCTTCCTCTAGCTCTTCCTCTACCTGCAAAGTTTGCTTGGAAAGAGCTTCCTTCATCTTCATTCTTCCTATTCTTTGACTTGTCCTTGACCTTAGCTTTATCAGAATATAAGGCAGAAGTTTGATTACCTCTTGAGGACTCACCACCTTTGCTAATCTTTGCTTCATGAGTGAAGAGTTGGCCCATGAGTGTGTTGAGGTCGGGTACATGCATATCCATGTATAAATCCATGGCTGTTGTGAATGACTCCCACTTGTCGTCTGCTTTGATTCCATTCATAATTTGTCTAATGATTTTCTCCTCTTCAATTACCTCTCCAATGCTTCCAAGCTGGTCCGAAATCTCCTTCATCTTTGTGACATAATCAGTCACATTTTGCTTCGGGCTTTTCTTCATTGTTGTGAACTCCATCCACAATTGGTTCTTCCTTGCTCGAGTGTTGGAAGAGAAGAAAGAAGCAAGTGCATTCCAGGTTTCTCTTGATGTCTTGCATCCCTTGACATGAGGTAAAAGAAAATCAGAGATTGAGTTTAGAATATAGGACCTTGCAAGTGCATCCTTCGAACACCAATTCGAAAGTCCTTCCACTTCTTCATGTGATGGTTGCCCTTTGTTCCTCATGGTTGGCATTGCTTCATCTCCGGATATGAATCCATATAGATTCCTCCCTTGAAGGTAAGCCTCCATCCTTAGAGACCATGCCGGGTAGTTGTTTCGATCGAGTTTGTCAATTGTTGATGGAAATCCATCTCCCATGTTGCTTGACTATGCTCTGATACCACTGTGAAGAGAGATGGTGGATGCAATCCAAAGATGAGTAGGTGCCGCTACAACCAGCTTCACACCAGCCAACTGAGACTTCAGAGTTGATTATTAGACCCTTTGAGCTTCCTAAATCCACCAAAATATCAGCCAAGTACTTTGGAACATGTATCCCAAAAGTTTAAGTCAAGACAGACTAGTTGCGAAATGACTAGCTCCCAAAACTTGCTATTTTTGGACATACACCTGCTGGAAAAAATGAACAGTGCTCTCAACCTGGTAGGAATTAGAAAAATTCCTTTTGGGCATAGCAAATAGACTTAGCAAGCTTCCCAATCCAAGTTAAAACACTTCAAATGATGGACTGAGCACTGAGAACAAGTTTCATCAATTTCTGGAACATTCCCACAATTCTCGGGGCTCTGCAGAGATAGACCAGTAAGCAGTAAAATGCAGATATCTCAAAAAGTATTAATCCAATGACCTTGAAAATTTATAAGCACAAAGTAGACAGTACAAGCTATCCAACGCAAGTTAAATCACTGAAAACGGATCAGTAGAACTCGAGATATGACCTTCTGAAGGTACTGCTCTGAGTGAGTATAGCAGAGAACAAAACAGAGAAGTAGATGATAATAAATGTATAGATTCACATATGATTACAACCACATTGGCAATGAATCTTTGCACAATGGGAGTAGAATGATAGAGCTATGGAGTAAGCTCTTCAATCTCTACAAAATGACATGAAGTGGTCACGTACAAGGCTTGCTAATCGCCTCTTCCTTCTTGCTCCTTTTATAGCTATTCTTGGAGGGAGTTTTGAATTCGAATTCGAATGGCTCCACCTAAAAGTGATCCCCAAAGTTAGGAGAGATTCCCTCAGCTCAAAAATTCGTGATTTTGGTAGTTGGAGCCATGAATTTGCTTTTACATCATGGATGAGGTAAGCCATCCTTTTCCTTTTTTCTTTTTCCATTTACAAGAGATAAAATGTATTCTTTTACAAGAGGTGTTCACATGACTACTCATGTGACTTACAAATGAGGATAATATCAAATATATCAAGCATGTAGGCTTGGGTAAAATGCACCAACAGCCTTCGGTTGGCCTTGGGTACCTCCCTTCTTTTAATTTTCGAGTAGTTTAGATCTTTATTTTTGTTTTATGCACAAAAACACCCCCCAACTCCCTTGTCTATCTTACTCTCTTTCACATACACACCTCTACACACACAATGGGCAATCACTATCCACCTCTTCCATTTCTTGATTTTTGTGGTAGCCTGAGGCGAAGTAGAGGGATGGATGGTACTCCTTTGTCCTTCCCTCTCTTCATTTCTCAAAAAATAAAAAAAATAAAAAAAAATTGAAAAAAGAAAATTTCGCTCCTTTATGAAAAAAATCATTGGATACCTATCCCCTCTTGTCTTTTAGGCAAACACACGCACTAATTTTGGGCGGTGCAATGACACATACGGCTTCCCTTGGCATGGTCTGTTCCTCTATCTCTCTTCATTCAATGTGAGATCGGTGGCCAATTATGTATGTTGTTAGTGGGTGGTTGAGTTATTCCCTTCGATGTTGGGAAGGTGACCTTTCTCCCCCTCCTTGTCTTCAGGATCGTGGCGCGCTGCTCTCCCTGTGCGTAAAGCTTGATGCTCGGCATGGGGCTGAGCTATGGCGCCCCTGTCTTTGTTCACCCACCCTTATGATCAAGGGTTGTGTCTTTCCCCCTTACTCTGCTCTACTCTGAAGCTTCCCCTCTTTGGGGTTGAGCTCCGCCTCTGCTCGGTGCTTGGCTATGGCAGAATGGAGCTTGGCTCCCCTTAGTCTTCCCTCATCCGTCGGTAGAATTCTACAGAATTCCATGCCAACTCCTCTGTCGCAGTCTCTCCTGTAGCGCTAGTCCAAACCCTTTTCCCCTACCTCCTTCGGGGTTGAGCTCCACTGAGCTTCCCCTGCGGTGTGTGTTCTCCTCGCAGGCAGATCTTCATCCCCTTTGGACCTGCTCGGTTCTTCTCTGCCCATCTTCTTCTCCAGTTCGAAGACTGCTACAGGGCGCTATTCAAGGTTGAGGCCTTGTGTATGCAAGCTTGGAGCTCCCCTCATCAGGGTCGTCTTTTTCTTCCTCTAGTGAATGGATCTGGCTGAAGGACTCCTCGTGGCCGCTTGTTCGATGACACGGGGTGTTGGGATCTCTGATCTGGGGGCAGACCTATAAGCCTTGTGATTTCCTTGTGCTTCCTACAGAATCTTTGAATGTGGAACTTTGTTCTCCAAAGGTACCTTTACTTTTGTTCATGCAGGGGTTGTACCCCTTCGGGAGTTATCTACGGTGGTTAGAAGGCTTATCGAAGCTTTCCGACTGATGAAAATGTTTTCGAATGCATGATTATCGCCAAAACCTTCCGGACATTATGAGTGGTGTTGCTTAGTACACTACAGACCACCTCCTGTAACCGAAGCTCTCTACATATATTGGTGTTGATGTCATGAGAGGATGTGTGACACTTCAAATGCTGTTTCCCCTAGACTTCTAGGCCGGAAAGACCCTCGAGGTCCTTTTGATGATGGCTGCCACAATCAAGATGGTATAAAGGAAGTTCTCATCTGCAACCAACACACTCATGTTACCTATGTCACAGCATTTTGGGCCTCCACCATGCTCTTAGCACTCCATGTATGTATTCATGACATGATATCCTATGTTTGGAAGTTGTTTTCTGCTTCTAAAAAAATTGCAGGATTGTTTTGGGCACCTCATTAAGATGTTCCTGAAACAAAATGGTAAACGCGGTATATTTTTTGGGACTTCTCTGTTTGTGTCTTGATTTGGAGCAACCCTTTTCCTTCGAGTCATGGTACATGTGATTAACTTTAGCGTTTCTGCCTTAACACCTAAAATGTTTTTTGGTTGAGTGGGAGGCAAGTTGTTTTTCTTTTCATGAATAAAGGACTATATGGTACCTTATGTTGAGATCTTGAATATAATGTTGCTTGGAGCATTCGATGCATTTTTTTTACATGTGGCTTCCTAACAGGCTGAACAAAGTCACCTACAGGGAAGTAGCAACTCTTTCTTCCGGGTTCAAAGGTACTTATAACCTAGATTATAAGTATACAGATCTATGTGTATGTACACATCAAGGGGCATTGTAGTTCTACCGGGCCTAAATTGAAGAAGTCAGGTGAGATCACATAAACTAGGGGAGTTTGCATTCTTATGTCCTTGGCTATATGTTCTTGGCCTTGAGGTTCGGATTAAAAAAAAAAAAACCTTGTCTCTCAACTTCTTTGCCCCTCAAGAATCAGGAAACATTAAAATGTGGGTATTCTCATAAGTCATGAATCAATGAAAGAGAAGAGCATGTGAAAAAAATCATATGCATGTTCTATTTCAAATCTGCAGGACACTTGTAACTAATGAATCTTTTTCTACATATGAGTAAAAGTCATGGTATTGGAATTCTAGGATATATACAAGCTTGTGTGGCTACTCTAATTAAGGTATTGGTTCCCTTATCTATTCTAGATGACCAAGTCCGATGCATGAATATGAATCTGCGTGCTCTTCCGACTTGTGATTGATTGTATCCACGTCAGAAGCTAAGAAAGGAATATGTCATTATAAACAGAGATGATGTGCTCTTTGTAAAAGTTCAGGCTAATCAGGCTATGTGAAAATGTGTAGCAGGCAGGAGACTTCCAGGCTTACAAGAAAAGTATTATAGTCTCTTCACCTCAAGATCCAAATGCTTGGAAAAGATGGTTAAAAATGGCTATAACATCTTATGTCATAACCTTATTGAGGCACTTGTGTCCACACCCCCTTCCTCTAATTATAGATCTTATTGGATATAACTTACACTTGTGCACTTGGCTTCTGTTGCTCTGACATTGGCTTAAGTTGTGATGACTTTCCCATAGTGTTGTGCTTGATTTTTTGACATGATTAAGGAATGATGCTCATTATGTGTTGGAATGACGTAAAGGCTCTATACACACATCACTCGTATGCTCATAAGCATACACCTATTACTGTCCATTACAATGCATTCCTGGTTCTTTTGGGGTGTACAGAATTTTGTCTGCAACTATCCTGACTTTGAGTAAAATTGTCATTGGATACATTGGGTTCCTTCATCTTTGATTACATTATGCCAGAATTTCATGAACTTTGATTGATAGTTGGATCATAATGCATCCTGTCTGATGGGCATGCTTGACCTGCATGGCACTTGGGCAGGTATATTTTGGCTTGTACTTTAGATCACTACATAGTTTGGGGACCATGCATCTCACACCTTTTCAGATCTTCCCTACTTGAAAAAAAAGGGTTTACACGTACACCTCTTTGGTTCATAATGATTGCTAGGCATTATGAGGTTTAAAGTTGTATGAAGGTTGTTGGTGTAAGTCAGAACTCTGAATTGATTCTTGGAAATGTGTTAGTTATGTTGCTAGGTCCTCTCCAAGGGCTCTGTTGCATCTGCAACACTCTGCATAATTGGAGCTCGCCTCTCCGTAGGGTTATCTCAATGGTTGCAATCGAAGGTTTTTTGCTATCATTGCAGTGAGCCGTTTGAATGTCAGAACCAGGCAACACATGTTTATCTTGCCTCATTGGTTGGGTTGTCCGAGCCTGCTGATCAAATCTGAGGACTGCCTTGCCTTGCTTGATATGACCTCCAGCAAAGTTCGAGATATGTATAGATAAAAGATTGATGAGTGACCTGTCTTGACTGCAGGTGTGATGGTCATAAGCACACTTGGATTGGTGGTTTGGTTATCCCTCACAAGGAATGCTCTCCAAACCAACTACATCTAGATGGCTAAAGCATGTTCTAGTAGAAGTTAAGTAATTTCGATTCACAAATTTCCCAGGTGTCCATATGGGGAAAATACTTGCAATAATTGTGCAACAAAAGTCAGGTTCAGATCTATTCTCAACCACAGATATCTGGAGAACTTATGGGGATGATATTTTTTTGAGGTATGGTGGGTTCAGGGTCTGTATGATTTCCCAATACAAGGATGGTGTCCACGCTCAAGAGTGCACTCTCCAACATGAGGGGGGTTGAATAACTATACCTTTGAAAACTCTTAAAGGTGTCACAATCAATGACTAACATAACATATTATTGCAGGTGATATTATTTTTTGTTTCCCTGAATAGATGACAGGTCCGAAGATCCGGAGTGGTGGTCAGCATGATGTGTAATTGTCCACTTTAATGGGATCATGTCTAAAATGATTGGTGTATTCTTGAATGGCTATATGTTTGCTAAATCTTTGTTTGCAAGATTGGAAATTCATGGTATGTAGGACCCAAATGCACTTAAGATTTTCTCCATTCACTATTATTCAATACTCTGAGTGCAACGATTGAGGCTAGCTTTTGTGCAACTTCATAGCTATGTGTGAACATTGGTGTGTTTTGAAGTACATGAGCAGTGCATGGGCAGGAGGAGTGTATCAAAGTACCCCGCAGAGAACAATGTCCTCAGGTCTCTCACCTCCACAAAGGAACATTTTTTAGGTCGGCTGGTGCCGAGCGTACCTACGTGACATAGGAGTATGCAGCTCTTCACGGATATTTCTTGATTACTTTATATAGCAAGCTACATACATGATTTTGCCCTGAATAATGGTTTTATGTGAAGTCAGATGCATTTTAAGTTTGAAAGTGCATTACCTTTGGAAGGTTCCACAATTTGAACTTGTTTTCTCAAGATGAACTTGTTCTAAAGTTACTCACAAGTTTGATACTAGTTTTGAAATGTCTCTAAGTAGTATTAGATGCTATGCACTTGTGACTGTACTGTTCTTCAATAGGCCATTTTCCAGATGCACAGGAGGATCATGCTCATACCAGAAATGCATGAAGGATGAGGAGACACCAGGATTCTCAGAAATCGCTCTTGATGACGTAAAAGTTATTTAACCCTTGCCCAAGCATGTCTACTTAGCAAAGATACAGATGGCCTTAGTCACTGAATGTTGTATTTTGCTCTCTTCCATGTTCACCTTCTGCTCATTGGATGTTATATACACTAAGTGATTGTGCTTTAAATAGTAGTGACATGTCACAAATATATGTCCTAAGGAGTGCCACTTGAATTCTTGGCCTTTGGTACTCTAATTTGCAGAATGCAGGAATAGCTAGCTCTCTATGATGACTTAAGCCAGTCCTTTAGGACTTGATGTCCCCTGATGTGGAAACTAAAATTGACATGAATGTTTATCTCATTACAAAATGCAGTCTACTTGCTCTTTTGTATGTCATTTCAGGTTTTGGAGTTTCTGGAGGCATTTCCAGCCTTAGAAAAGACTGCACAGTAGGAGGAATGCTGGGCAGACTGCCCCCCAAGGGGATTGTGTCGCTCAGCTCTAAAGACTAAAGATTTTCAGATTGAAGAAAGGGCTGACGGCTTGCAGATTTGAAGATTATGCAGAGCTAAAGAATTGCTGCCTGAAGCTTTGCAGACTGAAGAATTGCAGATTTTGAAGACTTGAAGATTTTCAGACTTGAAGATTTTCAGACTTGAAAGACTCTACCTTGGATCAGTTCAGCTATGTATGCTCTTCTCTTAGCTTTGTCGAGGACGACAAAGTCTAGGAGGGGGAGAAGTGTTGCTCTAAGGGTTGCCCATAATTTTTCTCATGCTATGGCATCCTTTAGTCCTCATGAGAATACCTTCTTTTTGTAAATTAGGAGATGTCCATGTGAACACTCTCCTAAAACCACTTTTTGATAATTCCCCTAAGTCTAAGGTATTGAAGCCTTCTCTTGAAAGAAACTCCTTTTTGAGCAAACATAAAGAAAGCCCACGTAGAAATCTCTCTCTCTCTCTAGGTAGTTAGCTTTTTTGAAATTCCCATATCACATAAGATCCTCTTTTTGATTTAGCACATGTGGTCTTTTGACCACATGTTTTTATTCACATATGCCTCTCTTCTCTATATAAAGAAGAGCCTCATTTGTAAAAAGGGGGGTCCCTTGGCCATGGCCTTGGCCTCCATTTTGTTAATGGAAGAAGGTGTCATTTGTTACTCTCTTGCCTCCTTGTGTGCAATGGCGTTGGTCTTGGTGTATGGATTTGCATGTGTGTGTGCATGGTTGGGAGGAAGTTCCCCTTTGCTCCTTGTGACGTTGGCCATTGTTGCCATTGCTCCATGAGTGTGGGTGAACCTCTCCTCTCATTCTTTGCCCCAACTTGGAGAAACTTCTCACTTCCATGTGAGGCGGTTAGGGTTTGTTGCTCCCCTTTTCTCAACAGGGAGCTTTGCAGGAACTTCATGAGTTCTTGCATCAGTCATATGTGAGCTTGACTCTTATCGATATGAGTTTAGAGCAGTTTGAGGTGCATGGATACACCTTGTTTGAGGTGGTTGGTGTAGGCTGATCAGTATGGGTTGAGATCCGGACTCTTCCTGTACATTATTGTATAGTCCTACATCATTCTTTGTATATGTTACCACTTATGGTCACATTGACCCTTAAGTGGGAGATTGTTGGGGATGTAAGGGTCATGTGACCTTACCCCCATATTCATATATATACATCATATATAGAGCATTGCCTCAAGAGAGTTCATTATGTGGGTTTCGAGGCTCCCACGCATATCCGCGCGTCTTTCCTCTCTTCTCTCTCCCTCCATCTCCTCCTTCCTCCTCTTGTTCTGCACACCAAAGCCCTTCAATGTATTAATCATGAAGGTAACGTATTTCTTAGGTTGTTTATGCAATAATTTGATCATTTGAGCCTAGTCTGTAGAGATATGAATCAATCTTTATGAATGTGTATATGCATTATCTTCTTCATGAAATGTCGAGATCACATTTGTGAATTCTTAAGTATATTTCTCACTCTCTATTCACTTTAAATTCATTATATAACTTGGAAGAGCTCAATTTTTCTCTTGTAGAACAACTAAGGATGCTTGGGATACACTTACCACATTGTACCAAGATAGCAATGAGGCTCGTGTTGCTTACCTACGAAAACAATTAGAGAGTGAGCATATGAAAGAAGGTGATTCTATGGATAATTTTTTGACAAAGATCAAGGATTTGAAGGAACAATTGATTTCTGCTCATGAAGTCATTCCTGATAGTTCACTTGTGTAGACTATTCTGAATGGTCTTCCTAATTCATATCAGAGTTTTGCTTCTACTCTTTGTTTGATGATGAAAGGCAATCCAAATGCCTTAACATTTGAAGAGTTAGTTTCTGTTATGCTGCAGGAAGATCAATCTAGGTAGAACATGTCTATTATGCATGTTATAGATCAAGCTTTCCTGGCTAGTTAGAAGGGCAAAGGTAAATGGAGCTCATCTACTAGTAAGCAAAAATTTGCAAATGCGACACATTTGAAGAAGGAAGACAAAGATGAGAAGAAATTTGAAAAGCATGAATTGTTTTACAACTACTGTAAAGCAAATGATCATGTAATTAAGAGCTATCCAAAACTAGCTGCTAAAGATGCAACGAAGAAAGAGGCTGGAATGGTTATCACAGAGGCCTCTACACCGAAAAGAGAGTCTGCTAATCTTGTGTAGAATGAAGGATGGGCATTTACTACTATTTGCAGTTTTGACCCAACTTCTCATGAGCAGTGTATGTCTGCAGTAGACTGAGATGTTTGGTATTTTGATAGTGGGACAACCAAACATATTACCTCACAACATAGTTTCTTCACTTCACTTGAGCCTACGCCTATAGGGAATACTCTCACATGCACCAACAACTCTCTTATCCTATCATGGAAGTTGGTAAGATCATTCTGACTACTGTTGATGGTAGTTCTTTCACTTTGTCAAATGCTTTATTTGTTCTAGGGATCAAGAAGAATCTATTATCAGTTTTTGCATTAGCCAAGATTGGCTCGATTGTGAAGTTTTTTGATGAGAGATGTACAATTCATGATCTGTCAAATGGCGACATGATTATTGCTTCTGGCATTTTATGTGGTGGGCTGTACAAGCTCATAAACTATGAAAAATTTGTGAATGATTTAGCATGTACAGTACATGATTCTTAGGCTATGCTAGATGCAAAGCTTTGGCATGCACACTTTGGTCATCTAAATTTTGCTAGTTTGCTATGTCTGCACAAATCTGAAATGGCGTCCTCTTTGCCCAAACTTGAGGCACCTAGAAAACATTTCTGTGAAGGATATATTTTGGGAAAAATGCAATGTTCCTCCTTTCTAAAAGATGTTTCAGTTCGAGCTACTCAGAAATTGCAGCTTGTACATAGTGATGTCTATGGTCCTATGCAGACACCTTCTTTTGGAAACTATCTTTACTTTGTGACTTTCATTGATGATTTATCTAGGCATGGTATATCCATTGAAAGAAAAGTCCAAAGTGTTTATGTGCTTCAAACAGTTTCTGGTTTTGGCTAAAAATCTATCAACATGTAAAATGACACCCTCCATTCTGATCAAGGACGGGAATATATGTCTTCTGATTTTAATGCGTTTCTGGCTGAACATGGGATAAAACATCAGTGTACAGTGCCGTATACACCTCAATAGAATGGAGTTGATGAACAAAGGAGCATGTCACTCATGGAGATATGGTCAAGAGTTAGGCTTTACCACATAGTTTTTGGCTTGAGGATGTTATGTGTGCAACATATGTACTTAACAAACGTCCCACTAAAGCATTGCAGTCTATCACTCCATATGAGGCTTGGCATGGTCGTAAGCCATTTGTTGCTCACCTTCATGTTTTTGGTTGTCTGGCATCTACATTAGTGCTTGAACAACATCGCAAGAAATTGAATGATAAAGTAGTAAAATGTATTTTTGTTGGGTACAATTATGAAAGCAAAGGCTATTGTCTGTATCATCCACATAATAAATGCATTTTGGTTAGCCGTGATGTTCTTTTTGTGGAAGATGCTATTCAGACTTTACTTTCATGTACGAAGGAGTCATCTATCAACTCCAAAGACATGTATGATACTTTGCTACCTCTTTTTACAGGTGGAAAATCTAGTGTTGGTCCTAATGAGGCAACTTCTCAACCTTTATAGGTTTCATGTGATGATGTAGATCATTCCATTTCTGATGCAGATTTACATGATGCACTTGTTGATGAGAGAGTTGATATTGAGGAGGCAAAACTATGCCAAAATGGCTGGTGTAGACTTTGCATGATAGCAAATTAGATGCCCCTCTATCATATCGTACTCATTCAAGCTCTCATAGTGCCTCTTTTGCATCAGATTGCTATGCTATGGCTGCTTCCAGTCTCTGTGATGAAAATGAGCCTATTTCATTTGATGAAGCACAAAATTCTAAAAATTGGATGGCTGCTATGCAATCTGAATATGATGCTATAATGAAGAATGGTACCTAGCCTTTATGTGACTTGCCTCTTGGCAAGAAGGCCATTGGCACTAAGTGGGTATACAAGCTGAAGTGTAAGCCTGATGGAACAGTTGACAGGTATAAGGCTAGGCTTGTTGCAAAGGGTTATGTACAGGAAAGAGGCATTGATTTTGATAAAACCTTTGCTCCTACATGCTCATTGACTACTGTTCATAGCATATATGCACTTGTAGCTCATCATGGTTGGAATGTACATTATCTAGACATTAAAAGTGCATTTCTAAATGGTGACTTGCATGAAGAAGTGTATGTTTTTAAGCCCCATGGCTTTGTGCAGAAAGGGCATGAAAACCAAGTGTGCAGGTTGAAGAAGGCATTATATGGTTTAAAGCAAGCACCACGTGCTTGGTATGAAAAGATACATGTCTATATGATTGCACATGGTTTTGAGAAAAGTCCAACTGAAAGCACCTTATATGTTAAGCATGCTAATGATGTGCTTATGATCATTGTTGTCTATGTTGATGACATGCTGCTCAATGGTCCTCATGACAAGGATATTGCTGATTTTAAGGCTGATTTGCATGCCTCATTTGAGATGCCTGATTTGGGGCATTTGCATCATTGTTTGGGTATGAAGTTTATGCAAGTTGATGGTGGAATAGCTTTGATTCAAACAAAATATATTGACACATTATTGCAATGTTTTGGTCTTGAAGACTATAAACCTATTGCCACTCCTATGGAGATAGGTTTACGATTGAGTCTTCATGATGTTGGAGATGCATTTGATGTTGTTCTCTATCTACAGGCTGCTGGATGCTTGATTTACTTATGCATTACTCGGCCAGATATTCACTTTGTTGTCTCACATATGAGCAGGTTTATGCATTGCCCAGGTGTCAAGCATTGGGAGGCGGTTAAGCGCATCTTTTGCTACTTGACTGGTACCCGACTACTTGGATTGTTTTATCCCAAGGGGGATCACTACCACCAAATTTGCATGCTTTTTTTGATAGTGATTGGACTGGTTGCTATGACACTCGTGTGTCCACTAGTGGCTTTTGCTTCATGCTTGGTAGCTCATGTATAGCTTGGTTGAGCAAGAAGCAGCCTACTATGGCCACTTCCAGTTGTGAGGCTAAGTATAGGGCAACTTTAACAACGACTATTGAGTGTGTGTGGTTGAGATGCCTTATGGCTGATTTGGGTGTTGGTCAGTCTTCTGCCACCACCATCTTCACTGACAGTCATAGTGCATTGGCAGTTGTGAAGAACCCTGTGTTCCATGCTCGCACTAAGCACATTGAGGTGCATTATCATTATGTGAGGGAGAGGTCCTCTGCTGGAGAGATCAACTTGGCATACGTGCCCACATAGGAGAAAATTACATACCTTTTCACGAAGGCTCTGCCTAGGGAGAAGTTTGAAGCTTTTCGCAAAGCTTTGGGCTTACTTGCTTCTGTGGATTGATTCCACGTAGTTTGACACTTCCTTATACATGAGTGCAAGCTCATTGTTCATCACATCAGTCCCAGGGGGGATTTATTGATATATTTAGGTAGTGATGTGTGTGAACACTCTAGGACCATCGGGGCACTTTTTTCCCTCTTTAGGAGGTTTTTTCCCTCGACTTGTATATATGTGTATTGCCCTAATGGGTAACTTATCTTTGTATATTCTAGTGGTAATACATTCAGTATTGTGTGTTGTGCTCCAAGCTTCTCCTTCTTCCTTGTGCTGTTTGCATGCTTCCGCGGATGTCTAACTCCAGTAGATTGGTGCTCAAAGTTTGGAGGTGTCTTTGCCTTTTTATTCATGAGATCGTACCTTCTAATGTGTTATGACTACACTAATAGTATGTATTTGATGTTTGAAATAATTTACTCATTTAGCCAATTCTTTATCCATTTTACTTGAAATATTCTTATTAGTATTTTAGTCTCACATTAACAAGCTAGACGCCCTAAGTTCATATGCTTATTTCATTTTAATTTCATCTTTTCCATTTTAACAAGGTTCTAAATTAGTTTAGGCTTTCTTGCTTCAATTCCTTATTTCATATTAGTTCCATGTTTTCCATTTTAAAAGGTGCTAAATTAGATTGGGCTTTCATGCTTCAATTCCTAGGATCCTTTGTTCTAGCTACAAACCAATGCTTTCAGGCAATTGGACTTCACATGTATCACATCATCTCATCTAACCCAACTAAAACCAGTCCTTTCAAGCAAGTCTTAATGTTTATTGTATCATCTTGTCTACCTTGGGTTGTGAGATATGAAGGCTCTCATGAGTACTATGAGCGACTTCACCTCTACTTTCAATTAATTCAAACTTTTGTAAAGAGTAATCTTCGGCCAAGTTACTTTCTCTTTAAAAGTAACAAGTATTAAAAAAAAAGCCTTGAACGGTTTTCTCTTGGCTAGTTATCTTTTTGTCCCTCTTTCTATTGCATCCCTCACCTATCTTTGTGATTTTTATGATTCATCCTCTTTCTATAGATGTCTTTACTTATTTCTCTCTCGTCCTCCTCCTTTCCTCTCACTCTTTGTTTCCCCCCCTCTTTATCTCTCTCTCTACACACTCATGAAGCGTGTTCAGTACTAGTAAAGATAAAGACGAAGTTTGTTTATGCGCATTAAATTGAGGTGCAGGCGTGAGTGCGTGTGAAAGAGAGACATAATGTTCGAGAGGAAATGAAAAGGAAAAAGAATCGAAAGAGAAATGCAAGAACATTTCTTATATAAGTTGTGAACAACTCGAGTAGACCAATCAACTCCAAAAAGAGAAATCAAGTTCTTAATTCCAAAATGAAAATCACAATATATATATATATATATATATATATATATATATATATATATATATATATATATATATATATATGTGTGTGTGTGTGTGTTGATGATTAATGTTCCATTGGTGGTTGTGATTGTATTCATTTTTCTATGTACTGTATGCTGAATATTCCATATACTTAGTCATACATACGTGTATGGCCTCCAACACTATGTGAAAGAGGAGATTGGAATGTGAGAGGGAGACCATCATTCAAACTTCGTGCATGTGAACATCACCACCCCATAACAATAATGTATTCGTCACTCTCTATCTTATAGGCTACAAGAAACCATATATACTTCCTCTCTCTCTCTCTCAAGCTTTGCACAGGCTTCCAAGTGCTCCTTGTCTTCTACCGGTTTGCACAAAACATATTGCAACATTAGTCTACACGCTCTCGGAATGCATCTAATTGTCTGAGTTTTCCATCTCCACGTCAAATCTTCTCGTATGGTCGGTCATACTCACAATTGAAGCACTCCTGAGTTGGTCACGCAAGACGGCAGCTTTGATGCAATCCACTAAAACATCAGCCGCTGTCAAAGGTCAAATGTCTTTCTGTGTAACAGCGTTCTCAAATTCAATGATTCTCTGAAATCTGTAAATGTCTTTCTGTGTAACAGAGAGAGGCCAAGAATTCGCCGTGATAACTTGCCCATGATGAAAATGGATGCACGGCCATCTTCTAAAAAAGCCATGACCATTGTCCATTTCTGCTCCATATATCATGTGCGAGGCACATGCTCTGAGATTGTAAGGGAGTTTAGATAAAGCGGCTTGCGGGTACACACAATCTGCAAGATTGCTTGTGACTTAAAACTTTTTCGACGCACATTCATGGAGGTGACAAGCCTGGCAGCACTGCCGATGGTCAACTGTCAAGAGGTGCCGAAGGTTTGACAAGAAAGCTTTGAAGACTTGATTCGCGTTGCTGGTGGATACTTCAAACAGAGCGACGTAGTAGTGAAATGGGAATTCCCTATCTCGTAAGTAGGGATTACCATAGCTGAGTAGACTCTCAGCTGCCTCGTGCACATTTAGACAGACGATTTTCAACCGTCATTCACATGCCCTTGAGAAAGACGACTTTCTTGGTGAAGATATTTGGTGAAGGTATTCGCAACTCGTTCTCTAATGTTGATGTGAATAAACTTCATTTCTCCTTCAATGAACTTCTCATGAACAAAGTGGTAGTGAAGTTCGATGTGCTTCGATCTTCCATGATAGATGAGATTCTTTGATAGCATAATGTTGTTCACATTGTCGCAATAAATCATCAGTTTTCCATCGATGTAGACTTCTATGAAGATTCTTTGATAGCATAATGTTGCTCACATTGTCGTAATAAATCATCACTTTTCCATCGATGTAGACTTCCATGTCTTCAAGTAGATTCTTAATCCATGTCCCTTCACAAATCGCTCGAGTATGGCATGACGAGTGTGTTATGCCCCTTTATAATTGGAGAAAAAAAAAAACGTCTAATGCCTGCAATACTCAATGAAAGAGAAGATTGGAATATGAGAGGGAGATAGTCTTTTGCATGTATGGTTGAATTTAAAAAATCATAAGGATTTGAAGAATCATTCACCCTTTATCCTTTTGGAATCCAAAAAGTTGAAAAGAGGACCTTGGACGTTTGTTCCAACCTGCTTATGTACAAGCGAAGAGAATATCTATTCTCCATGTCTATCAAAAAGATCACTAAACAATACATCAATCATTATATATCTAAATTACTTAAAGTTCCCAATTCAAACTTAACCAATGTATTTACTACTATCACCGCAACTTCTTTGAAGGCATTCTGATAAAACACTATGTTCTTCTAATGTGAACCGAAAGTGTCCATAACATCATTGCCAATGCGAATTCACACATCATAGGGTTTTATGGACTGAAAATATGCCAGTGACCATCATAAGGTATTTATATCCGTTAAGTGAATGCATTCATTCGTAGGTATTAAACATGACCAAAAGGCAAAGAGCCTTGATATAGTATGCAAGGAATTGATAGAGTAAATAGCCAAGAAAACAAATGAATTGGTGGATTCATTGAACATTTTCATAAGTATATTAAATGGTATCACCTGATGTTGTTTCTTTTCTACTTGGGATAGATTTAGGAATAACAAAGGTACGAATTTCATCATTCTTCACTATCCAAACATACCTTTAGAGTTATCATCTTCGTGTAGAGAAAAACGTGGTGCATTTGGTGCTTCTTGATCACATGAGAGATACAGTTTGAGCCCCCACTCATTAGGATGAAGAAGGTAATTTTTATTTGGAAAATTCTCTAGAGAGGTATCTAAATTAAGAGTAAACCCACAAGTTGTGTAACATCCTCCATGGTGTGAGAGATTCCATAAGGAGGACACATCATTCATCTCTTTTGCGCGTGTCCTAAGAGCTAAAAGGTATGGTAATCTATTCAATGGATTCTCAATTCATGTACGAAGATCACATGATTAAGATCATGTGACGACAAGCAACATAGCTAAGGTGATGGGATGTTCTAGGGTCTTTTTGGATGGTACCATAAGTGAGCAAGTGTATGTCTGTGTAGCTGATTTCTTTCTTTCACTTTCCACTTTCAACTCTCTTTTTGCCTCTTCTCTCTCTCTCTCTAGTGTCGACATTAATATTAGTCTAAACACTCTCTAAATCCACACCATGCACCTAATTGTCGGAGGTTTCCATCCACATGTCAAATCTTCTCATGTGATCATGCTCATAATTGAATTGTTTGAGGTTTCCATCACACATAAAATCTTCTCGTGTGGTCATGCTCACAATCGAAGCACTCCTGAGTTGATCAAGCAAGATGGGAGCTTTGACACTTGAGTCGTTGGTGGTGCTCATTAGTGCCATGGATCAGTGAACAATTCTATAATATTTCTTCAATCCATTAAAACATTAGTTATTGCCAAAGCTCAAATGTATTTTTGTGTAACATCATTTTCAGCTTCAATGATTCTTTGAAACTTGGAAATGCTCTCTGTTATCCTTAGAGAGAGAATCCAAGAATTTGTCGTGATAACATGCCCATGATAATGGATGCACAAATTTCTAAAAGATCCATGACCATTGTCCAATTTGTGCCATGTATCATCTACAAGGCACATACTCTTAGATTCTAAGTGAATTTAAATAAGTGGATTATGCATGCACAAATCATATGACAAGAATAGGAAATTGGTTTGAGTCTAAAGAGCCTCTGAAGAATAAAGAGTATGTGGCAACTGATAATGATACTTTATACCTGATTAATAATGTTGGAAACGTATCACTTGTAAAATAGAATCATGTCCAACATACATTTACTGATGTTTTACATATACTTGTATTGCAAAGAACTTAGTGTTAGTTGGTCAACTTGCAGATCAAGTTATGGAAGTGATCTTTAATAAGCATGGTTGTTTCATACATGATTTCAAATATGGAAAAAGAGGTAATTTTCTTGGCCATGGAAGGAAATTTGTAGACTATTCATATTTGATATGTCTCCCATCTTTATGAGAATATGTATGCCAAGAATAATGTGCACTCTAATATAGCTTAATTGTGGCACAAGAGAATCGACCATATAAATTTGAGGAAATTGAAGTCTATGGAGAAGCAATCATTAGAGTATGGTCTGCTAATATGTGGTCATTTAAATTTTGAGAGAATATGCAAAGCATGTGCATTTGGAAAATATCAACATATGAAATTTTGAAGAAGATATTTTGCATAGAAAGAGGCCTTTAGAGATGATTCATAGTGATGTTGTTGGTCCTGCTAGAACAAAAGCAGTTGGTGGCTCACTTTATTTTTTTATATTCATTGATGGCTATAACCGATACTCTTGGATATATTTTTTGAAACATAAAAGTGAAGTTTTTGAATGCTTTGTCAAATTCAAGAACATGGTTGAGAAGCAATTAGGCATGTACATTAAGTGTTTATGATTAGGCTCACAGGGACAATATATTTCAAAGGAATTTGATTAATACCTTAATGATCATGGAATCAAAAGGCACTTGTCTTCAAGACATACACTGCAACAAAATGGTGTTGTAGAACACAAGAATCGTGTGATTGAAGAAGAGCCATGTTAAATGAAAAGAACATGCCATATACATTTTGGGAAGAAGCTTTTCATATGGCTCAGCTACATGTCATAAATAGAGCTCCAAAAGGAATGTTTCATGATTTGATTCCTTATGAGAGACTATGAAAGCATAAACCAAATGTGAGCTATCTATGAGTGTTTGGGTGTGCTTATTATGCACACATGCCTAGTCAATTGAGAGATAAGTTTGAGCCTAAATAAGAAAAGTGCATATTTCTTGGATACTTAGAGGAGAAAAAGGATAAAGATTCTATAATGCTGTAGTCCTTTTGATCATGAAGAATCCAAGATTATGGTTCATATGAGTTTCCTATACCTGAAATGTCATAGAATGAAAATGCAAAAGACTATGCAAGGAGAAAGGAGAAAGGGAAAGAGAAGATGAGAGAGTACATGCCTGATTTGAAGAATATTGATGATCAAATAGTTACATGTGTGTGTGTGATGTATTTTCTCGAGTGTAGGGAGGGGAACTTTAATACTAATTCTTCTTGGTGATAGTGAAGAGTGGTGTGATGGTGGGTGCATGAGTGGGTGTGAATACGGAATTTAGAAAGGTGGACAAATAAATTATAGTTTGAGTCTCGTGGATTGCTTGGTGAAGAGGAGAGGATAAAGGGAATATAGTTGGGTGGGGAGGTGACATTGGTGAGAAAATCATTATGGGTGGAAATGGGAACATGGGCTTTGGAGGGATGGGAAATGAAGTGAAGGATTGAGTGAGGAATGGATTGATTGGAATGTGTGAAGCTATGGTGGAAGGAAGAGGTGGGAATAAAAAATTTAAGAAATTGTAAGACACTAAGGTCTCATGGATGGGGGCAAAGTTTGAGTCCTTCTTGCAAGATAGAGGAACCAAAACAAAGATTACAACCAAATAAACACCTGAGCAAAATGGTGTAGTAGAAAGACGAAATAGGACCATTGTGGAATCAGCTAGATCCACTACCCCTTGCCCTATAAATAGGTTACCCTCAGAGTCCTTGGAAGATACAAAATCTTATAAAGTGTGGAATGGAAGAAGACCAATCTTGGATCATTGGAGAATATTTGGATGCATTTCACATATACACATACCTTCACAAATCAAAGAGAAGCTTGATCCCAAGGTAGAAAATATATATGTTCATAGGATATGACCTAAACCAAAAGGGTTAAGGCTTTATAATCCAAGCACTAAAGGATTCATAGTGAGTTGACATGTAGTATTTGATGAAAATAAATCTTTGTTTGAAGATGATTGCAGGAATATCAAATTGCCCTATGACTTGGAGGATGATTTTCCAACACTATCAAGAAAAAATCCACACACTTGAAGAGGCAAGTGAATTTGAGTATGACCAGAAGACACCTAGAAGGGAGATCAAGTCTTGGAACTCTAAAGGTGAATCCAAAGTTTCAGAATTCAAAGATGTAGCGAAACTATCTCAACGAACCATTAGAAGATCTACAAGGGAAAATATGAAGCCAAAAAGGTATGGATATGATATCTCATTGGCCACTAAGCACTCTATATACATGGTTGAGAACATGACCTTTGAAGAACCCCCATCACATGAGGAAGCCAAGAAGAAGTAACAATGGAAGCTTGTCACATACGAAGATTCTATTGTGTCTTATATATGAACATGCATTATAGAGTTTGCATTATACATAAGATGGATTTATGAGAAAACTATGGATCGTAAATACACTCAAGGTTAGGAACACCTAGAGCGCCTTAAGGGAAATTTTATCATTTAAAGATCAAGAAGGGTTTGGAATCAACATTTTTGTGGGAATATGTCGTATTTTTACAAGGATGTATGGTTTATCATCTCCATTAAGATATGGTCAACTTCGGATAGCTTAATGTTTTGCACTTGAATATCATATTGTTACTCCAACATGGGTACATAATATGGACCATGGTCATAGGAATGATGTTCGTTTTAGGATAGTGATAGTTTGGAAGTTAAGTGTATATGATGGGATATAGGAGACACATAACAAGGCCTTCCTAAGATTTTTGGTGAGGGGAAGGATATGAGAAAACATCATATATAGATGATTATGTACATTCTATTATGCATAGGGACCTCTAGGGAGAAATCTATAGAGCATCATTTCTATATGCTTTCCAATGCCATTTTGCACAAAATGAATGGTATTAAGGGGGAGGAAATTTGCAAAGGCTCTAGGTATTAAGACTCTAAAGAGAGGTTAGGAAGTCTAGAAATTCATGTCATACCTTTAGTAGGAGTGGTAGGCAAGAAAGGATATTTGAGAGAGTTTTATACTTAGAACACTTGTGATATGAATGTAGGTGGTTGGGTGGAGGGATGAAGCCCATTATCATCTATTATGTGTGGTAATCTCCTCTCTCTTTCTCTCTCTCATGGATACATCTCTAACATCATAAGTTGTTGTTGTTTCTTTCTAACTTGTTGCAAAAGAAACTCTCTCCAAGATGTTCTACTAAACTATGGAATTGTGGAAAGAAAGATTATTGCAAACGTTTTGAAGTTTATTCTAAAACTCAAAACCATATGAAGGTGAAACATTGTAGGAGATGAATTAAATTAAGTCATTCTTAGGTTCCTTGTTTTACACAACTCTAACAAGATCTCTCGCATTACATATAATACTTTTGGAGTATTATCAATCATAATTCCTTGCTGATGCCAAAGATTAATCTCAACGTGTATGGTTTATTGAATCGATATGGTTTATCCAACATCATTATTTTATTTGTTTATTTATTTATTTATTTTTGCAATAGGTAAAAAAACATCTTCATGTCGATGTCGTAGAAAATATCATGCTCATCCTCGTGCCTATACAAGAAAAAAGATAAACTACAAGACAGCTCATATATAAATGAAGAAGAATGTGAATATGGCTAGATTCGATGTTCAAGAGTTGAGGGAAAATCAGGCCAGATTCGATGTTCAAGAGTTGGTATGTTTCGAGCAAAATCAACGTTTTCCAAGAGAGAGAAAGAGAATTTTGGAATTAGGGACTTTCCAAGAGAACAGAGATTTGAAAACTTTTCAAGTCATCTTGCAATAAAAAAGAGATGAAAAAAATGTCACGTTCTCAATGTATAAATTCATAACGCAAAGAAATGGACTATAAACATGAATTGAAAGAACGTTTCAGCGGCGAATGCATGAGCTAACCTCTAGAAGAAAGACCAAGACCTCTTTTATGAAGAGGTGTAGCCATAATTCTTAGGATGCCTTCTACTCAACAAAGGTTCTCTTTAGGGAAGTATATCCTCTAACATGCCTGTGCAAAGAGAGAAACTTTGCAAATGAAGAGAACAAGAATGAGAAAATTATAAGATCTTAATTACTCAAAGTAGTTCCAACACAATCATAAAAGATTAAAGAGTATGGCAAAATACGACAAGACACACAACCCAAGTAATCTCACACTAGCTCCTTGCTGTTACTTGTTTATTCCTAAGGTTACCTACACAATCCTCTTACTAGTAGGGCTCCCTTTCTCGTGATAATACAAACAATCAGCAATTCAGTAGCTTGATCAAATCCAAGGGCACAATGGAAATCACACTTCACATACTCTATGCAATTCCAAATAATGCTAACTCGAGAACAAATGATGATTAATCTAGAGTAAGAGCTGAGGAACATTACATAAGTGCCAATATGCCATTGACAACAATAGTGAGCATTCAAAAGCAACTACATATTTGCTTGAAGCACCATGACGTGTCCCGCTACTCAATTAACCACTAGCCAAAGACGCCAAAATACACAGATAGGCTATCTGCCACATTGGCATGTAGCCCAGACACAGTGTAATCAACACAAAATAACAACAAATCCAAAGTGAGAGTATGAGACTCCAGAGTATGTATGAATCATAGTGTATGAGACCCAACAAATTATTGCCTAGCTACTGATTATATATGACTCTAGGGGGTCGAGATGAGTGGCCTTGTCGATTCCAATGATTAACTTCAGACATGAGTTGCATGCTTCATAATGACATGATTGGGTGGCTACTTGTAGAGAGGAGTTATTTGTAGAAGGTCACCAACCCACTTTTAGGCCTTGTTCTCAGTGTTCTTAGCATCTAGATGGCTTTGCAGTGGCTCCATTTGCAACATGTGACACTTTTTATATATTCTGACTAATCTTGGAAGAAGCCCACTTTTTATCTCATGTCACGTTGAATGCCGAGATTTGGGCGACCACAATGTCACCTTATTTTGGTTATGCCAAAAATGGGAGGTGGAGTTGCCCTATTTTGGAGGTGTAATAGAGTTGGGATTCATGTACCCTTTTTTGGGGAGCAAATTGGGTCACCTTGCCTTGGAAGGTCTCAAGGTGGCTCGGGTCGCAATTGATGACATGCGAAAGTCACACTTATTAGAGATGAGTTGCCATGCTTGATGGAAGCTACCTTACACAATGATAAGGAGGTTGCCCCATTTGTATCACAATGGATGAAGGGGGGGTCGCCTCATGCCCAAATATTGCCCTATAATGAAGTTGCTTTATATGCCAAGAATGGAGCACAAGGGCACAATGTCGCCTATCTTTGGAGGTGACCGCCTTCCATTTCATGAATAATTGATGGTGGGGTCACCCCCTTGTGTGAGGTCTCCCTATTGAAGAAGATTCCTTCAAATGGTGAGCAATAGCTTGAAGTCACCCCAACTCAATGAAGCGGGAAAAAAATGGAGGTGGGGTCACCCATATTGGTTCACCCGAATTCGTTATGCTAGGATTGGTGAATAGGTGCCCAAGTTCTATGCTCCAAGCAAGATATGCATTGAGGGAGAGAAAGCACCTTCATTACATGGTCACCTATGTTCAAGACAAGGAGGCAAGGCGAGGAGGTGCCCCATGGGATTTATGAAAAAGAAAGGGCAAGGGTGCACCTTTTTGGTCCCAAACAAAAAAGGAAGATATGACAACCAAATTTGGCCATCATGCCCGATAGAGCAAGTGGTTACCTTGTGGGGCACCTTTGCATATAGATGGGGCGAGTCGAATTTATGCCAAAGAGGATGAGTAGTGGCCCCTACTTAAGGTAAGCGAACGTGCCATCTCATTTCTTGAACATAGGGCAACTAGGCTTGGGAAGTTAGATGCCTTGGGCTTCAATATAGCAACAAGGGTGAGTGGGGGGAAGTAGCTAGGCGATTGAGTATTGCTACAAGCTAGCACATCACTATGCTACAGAGCGCTCCATCAAGCCTTTGTAGTGTCTCGGTGCAAGTTTCCCCATTATTTGTTGCAATTGAAGATTCCTTATTTTGACACAAATGAACTACAATACATAAATGAAATGAATTGATGGTATATACAACGAATGAATACCATCCAACTTGCTTCAATTGAAGTAGGTCTTCACCTTGGAAATGTTAACTAGGGGAAAATTCTCTCCTTGAAGTTTTTCATTTGAATTGCTCCTTGACGTAGTATCTTCATCACTTTATAAAGTCATGAACACTTGGTGCCACCTTAATGGGTACTTGCGAGATCTGGTGTACCAACTTCCAAGACCAAAGATCCTTACTTCACTTCATTAGCCCTCCAATAGTTTTTGTGAACTGGTTTGCACTCCTCTTGCTTTATCTCTAATCTCTTTCATTGCTCCTTCCCTGCATTCTTCCAATGCTGCTAGCTTTCTAATATGAGTGTCAAATCCGATAGATTTTGATTCCATATATTTTTTGATTATGAATTCAAATGGAGCAAGTGCCTCTTTACCATATACCAATAGTCAAAGTACTTTAAAAAAAGCAAATAGAAGCAATGTGCTGCCTTGAGTGATGAGGTTTGGTTCGACGTTCTAGTATAGAACCTGCCCTTTATCACTTGGAAACTTCAATCCAACTTAAGAACTTCAACTTAGTGAAATAATACACCCTAAGTTCTTTGTAACCTCTCAATGAACAAGTAATACAAGAAAAAACTATTAATTTGAGAAGTAATTGTGAAGATCTTTCTATTTATGGATGGAAAGTTCACCTTGAAACACTCAATGGTCTGTCTCATTAAAATTGGTATAATTCCTAGAAGATGTTGCCTAATAGTCTAAATATTACATTGTTCACGAGAGCTTGAATTATAAGCAATACTAATTTTATAACGATCTTCATAATGGGAATGAGAGTATATTTGTCCTATCCCTCTCCGGACGTGTGTGAAAACAACCGTATGGGGCGAGAATTGTTGTGTCTGTTTTGCATTTTTCTCTGTTCTTCTTCGAACTTCTATGGCTTGCGGGTTCCTATGATCTAGTCCGTAACCATAGTCCGTAACCAGCGGTTGTCAGAAGAGCACTGGCTTGCATTAGTTGTACAGGGTGTCTAGGACATTTTGTTCGACTTTGTATCTTTTATCTGTGTCAGGATGTGGCACGAAGCGAGGAGATCGGAGCGGAAGGTGCATGATATGATGGATGCAGCTAGGCGGCGAGCAGAACGCAGAGCTCTTTACCTGGCGAAGCGTCGTGGCGATCCTCAGCAATCTCTCAAGCTTGTGGGTACCCGATGTAGGGTACATCACGATCCGGCTCTCTACCAAGCTACTCAAGATCAGCAAGGGCTGTAAGTGATTTTCTCTACTCGTTGCCTCTTAAAGCCTCTTATTCCTATAGTTTGTTTGATGCTGTGTCTTCATATTAGTTGCTCATTGCAGCTTCTTACAATGTCCTTAAGTTTACGAAAGTTAAACATTCAGTGTTCATATATATCATAATCTGGGGAAGTTTTAGATACTACTAGTTCCCACTAGACTTCTAGTTGCTATCAGCTCACCCATCCTCCCTGTACAGAGAGATCAATGGAGATAGATTATGAGTACCTATCATTCAGTTGATTAATTAGTAATATTCTGAATACTTGAGATGGGTTTATAAGACCTTTGAAATCGTGCTCATAGTGACACTTTATTTTTGCTTTTGTAAGGAACTTTTTATAAGTGAGACAAATATTTGCACCTTGCTCTTTAATTTCGTACATGGTCAGAATATCATCTAATATTTTGTTGCACGTCCTGTGCCTGGTAAATAGTGCAGTTCGCACCTTGCTAGGTTTATGATCAACCTTTGGTTGGGGAACGTAGATCATGATTTCCTTTAAAAACTGCAATTATATAAATCAAAAGTGTATGGATATGGTTTTCTGGATCCATTTTTTATTTGTTTCATCTGATGTGCGCTTTGGTGTGGATTTGAGAGACTTTAGTTTGAGAAAGCCCAATGTAGGACATGCAACTTCCTAGTCATTAAAGTTTAAACAGGAAGAGCAATGTGAAGTATGAAGCATGATAGATTCAAGAAGCCTCAGCCATACTTGATCTAATAGATACAGTCTAAAACAAGAAGAGATGTGTGTGTGATCAGTGTAATCGTAAAAGCATTATGACATATGGTGAATCCTATCCCATACAGTAAACATATTGTATTTTGTTGACGCATATTTTAGCCAGTGCAACTTCAATTCGAGTAACATGCTGTGTTGAACAATAATGGGTTGATGTGATGAACCAAAAGCTTGTCAATTTGAAATAGTAACAATGATTGTTTTGACCCTTTAAGTTCTCTCTTTCAAAGAAATCCACTTTCTTAAGGAGCCTTACCCAATAGTTCATTAAGATAAATTGTAATGCCTCGGCTCTTAAATTTTCCATGTCGAGAAAGCTTTGAACTTGATGAGAACAAAGCATCACCATTTTACTAAAATATGATTATTAATGTAAATTGGGAATCTAACGAGAAGATTTATGTATGGCCTCATAAGCAATACAATGGGTTGATGGAATTTAAAAAAATATTAATATTGTTACTTTGTGTTCATGTCATGTTCCTTTACTTTACATGCATTGTCCAAACGTAATTGCAATGAGCATTCTTAGATGGTTGTTATGGCCAATTTAAGCATTAGATTGAGAATTGAATTGATTAGTCTAACAAGATTCATGAATTAATCGAACAAGTAACTACCAAAGCATGGGCATATATGTGATCATTATTCCCTTGGACTTTGACGTTTTTATGACCTTTTACACATTTCAATCATGTAATAGAAGCTCCCAACTAAGATGACAGGAAATTGTCTCCTTTCCCTCTCTTAAGTATTTGTGTACTTGCACAACATTCTTTCGGCTCTCTCCTTATGGAGTGTGTATGTTGCTTCCGGAACCATCTTCTAGATCACAATGGATGGTATTGCAAAGCCTATGACATTCTCTTTCAACTAGGATGATACAACATTGCATTCCCATTTGAGGGAGGCTATACAGAGAAAAGCCTTTTGCTACCCACTCATCTCTTAGAGAAAGGCTCAATGTTTTGTATAATGTTTATTGAGGAAAGTGTCTTCAAGCATCTGTTTGATTCCACTTTTTATTCTATGTCACATGGAGATGGAAAGTGCGCTTTTATCTTTGCACTTCATTTACTTTCTCAAATGAAGTGCGATAGTCATTGCATGTAAGTCTATTGTGGATTGAGAATTAGGATGGCGAAATGTTGGAGAAAAAATGATTTTGGAAGTTATTCTTTTATTCATATGAAGTTAGGGCTTTGAGCAAGTTCATGTACACAAATGATGTTCTTATTTTCTTGGCATAGACTTTAAAATCATGATCACTTGTATATCCTACAAGTACACAAACAATGTTCTTATTTTCGTGGCATAGACTCATAGTTGCATCGCAACGCGTTGCGAACGGTTCGCAACGTGTTGCTAACGGTTAGCAACGTTGCTACGTTCGCAACGCGTTGCTATACATGCATATTTTTTTGGTAGTCCAAAAAAATCTCAAAATTATATTTTGCTTAAGAGGGACAAGAAACTATTTTAAATCATGTTCAAATTGTCCAATACATGAATAAAAAACATGGAGAATGAGGAAGACATAGAAAGCTATAGAAGTACATTTGTTAATGATTTTCTTTATGGGCCTTATCACTGTACTTGTGTATGTATGTATGTGATATGCATGTATGTATGTATCCACTTATATTATGCATGTATGTATGTATGTATGTATGCATGCATGCATGTAAGTATGTATGTGTGTATATCGGTATGCATGTATGCATGTATGTATGTATATATGTCTCTCTATCTATCTATCTATGTGTCTGTGTGTATGTATGTGTGTGTGTGTATGTATGTATGTATGTATGTATGTATATATATGTATGTGTGTGTGTGCGCGCGTGTGTGTGACATGTGTTATGTGGGTATGTATATATATGTTGTGTGTGTGTGTGTATGTTATGTATGTTATGTGTGTATGTGTGTGTATATATATATGTGTGTGTGTGTATGCATGTATGTATGTTATGCATGCATGTGTGTAATATACATGCGATATGTCTCATATCTACTCTTAAGTCATAATGTATATGTGTGTATATTTATTTATATGTGTAAATGGATGCATTTCATAATGTATTAGCTATAGGAAGCTTAGGATACCAAAATATATTAAAAAAAATCCCAAACAAAAAAAATAATGTTCGCAACGTTTTAGCAACGTCTAGGCCTAAACGTTGCTATGTTGCTAACGCGTTAGCAATGCGTTGCCTTGGACGTTGCTAAAACGTTGCTTACAACTATGCATAGACTTTAAAGTCATGATCACTTGTATATCCTACAAGTTGTGGGCATCAATGGACAATTGATAATGGTTCAAAATTCAAGTCAAAGACTTGTCAAAGGGTTATTTAGATAGCCAAAAACAGGTTAAAAGTGATTACATCAGAAGATAGAGCATCCTAATGTGACTATATGTGGAAAGTATCATCTAAACCAGCCTCATATTCATATAGGTGCCATGTTTTATAGAAGTAGGGTTTTATGAAGGGAAAGAGGCTTTTATGCTTAGAAAAGAAAATTCTATAAGATAAGAAGCATGCTTTGTTAATAAAAACAATGCACCACATTTTTAATTAATGAAAGATGAATTTAATGTAGCTTTTTATTTAGGACCAGATCTTATTTTGCTTGAATTTTAGCTATTTTGGAGGACCATGTATAGTTGCTTGCGGACTTTTTTTATATGATCCAATTTTTTGTCAAGGCAATTTTCGTGAAGAGCTTTTCTTTCATGGAGTCCTCTTGTCAGCATCTTGGGCGAGAATGCTCTTTCGCGAGTGTTCATTTAGCTTTTCAATCTTGTATGAGTAAATTTTGCACATTCTCGTGCTTGGTCAAGCCAGGCTTATTCTCATCTACACTCAAGAATGTTGGAATTTGTCATGAAGATTTGTAGACTTTGATTTTATTGCAAAGAAATGGTGAAAAAGAACTGTTTAGTTGCCAAGTTTTTACCTTTGAACATAAGGAATCTTGAAATTCTTTGATGGTGTTGGGCATGTGAGTGAGTGAGGAAGTATGAACAAAAGTACACACAAGAGTGATGTAGGAGATCGAAGCATAAAGACACATGATGGTTGGAAGAGCTCTCTGTCGATAGATTGTCGATGAATAATATGAGAATGAGTGAAGTGAGAGCTATAAGTGAATCCCTAAGTACAAAGTACCACCACATTTAGTATATCATATATATGTGTTTTGCATGGGGAAATAAATTATAGAGAGCTTTAGAGTAAAAAGTGCCCATGTATGGGGAAACTGCTCACATCAAAGCTACTCAAGGGACACAATTGTAACAACCCCCCCTGGAGCGAATGATGTGAACACATACGAGTGACATATCAACCTCCACAAGGTAATAAGGTTAAAGCTTTGTGAAAAGCTTCAAACTTTTTTCGTGGAAGAGCTTTGGTGATTATATCTTCAACATTATCTTATATAGGCACATATATCAAATCAATATCTCTAGCATGAAAACTCTCTAGGACATAATGATAATGAATCTCAATGTGCTTTGTGCACACATGAAACACCAGATTTTTTGCAATCGTTGGTGAAAAAATGCATAGGTGTATCGATCCCTTGCATAGATCCATCCATATTTGGCTGAAAATTTTCAGCTCTTTGAACCTCATTTGGATGGCCTACATGGCCATAGTCAAGCTTGCCATTTTGAAACAAAGGCATGAGTGTATCAAAACATCTTGTGAATCAAGTGCTGACTGAAATTTGCATTCAAGTGAAGGATAAACTGATTTTTCAGCAAATACCACGTCTCGACTTACAATAATTTTGTTCATCAATGGATGGTATAAGCGATAACCTTTACTCTCACTACTATATGCAACAAATATACATTTCTTTGCTTTGTTATCAAATTTGTGACATTGCATATACCAAAGAACCAAATATACGCATATGATTAATTCTTGGCTTCTTCCCATTCTAAGCCTCATAAGGTGTAATGATTCTCAATGCTTTTGTAGGACAAGGATTCAATAAATAGTTTGCACACATGACCGCTTCGATCCAAAACTTATATGGAAAATGCTTTGCTTTAACCATACATCATGCCATTTCAAGAAGTGTTTTATTCTTGTGCTTCGAAACACCATTTTGTTTAAGTGTATATGGCACTGAACATTGGTGCGCAATATCTCTTTCACAAAGAAAAACATTAAATTCATGTGACATGTATTTATCATCAGGATATGTGCGAAGAGTCAAAAGCTTATGTACACAAAAATTTTCAGCGTAGCTAAAAATATTTTAAAGCAAGGCAATACCTCATTCTTTGCCTTTATAAGATACACCCAAGGTATGGCATGTTGAATCATCAATGAAGGTAACAAAGTATACATGCTTAATAAATTATTTTTTAACATGTTTATATTTTTAAAATTTAAATATTAAGTTTTTAGTATTGTTCTTTTTGGATTGGTTTTCTTCTTTATTTGTATTTCTCATGTCTTATATTGATCTTATTTTTTGTGTATTCTCTTTCTTGTGTTTTTGTTTTTTCTTGTGTGTTTACGTTTGTGTTCTCTATCTTGAGTTCATAAGTTGACCACATACATCACTATGAACACGTTGCAATTTTATTGTAGCACCATTTTTGGGAAAAGGAGCACAATACATTTTTCCAAGTATATGACCTTGATATGCATGCTTTTCAATGGACTCAAGTGTTTGCAAACCAATAACCATATCCTTCTTTTGCAAGCAAAGCAAACTATTGAAGTTCAAACGGCTAAAACAAGCATGCCATAACTCCATTTCAGCCATAGAAGAAGTATGTGTTTCGAGGAAACTCTCTTATATTTATCCAAATGGTACAAGCCATTGCATAATGTCCCCGACATCACAATAACATCACCATTACTGAAATCATGAGCAATACATTTGTTATTAACAAAGTGTACATGAAGTCTGACACTAGGAATAGTAGGAACCGAAATCAAACTCTTTTTAACACCGAGTACATACAATGCATTCTTAAGAGTAACAATACCTCCATTTGCAACCGTAAACTGAATTTCTCCAACTCCAATAATAGGATAAGAAGCATTGTTTGCACATACATGTCCTCCCTTGATCACATCTTTCAAAGATGCAAAAAATCTTCTGCATGAAGTGATATGCTTTGGAGCACCACTATCTACAAACCAATGCAAATCAGCTTTATTCACAATCATACATGTAGAATGTGATGATGAATCATAATGACATGTAACAACACATGCCCAAACATCTTGAGCAACATTAGCTTCATCATTCTTTGCATTAGATGTATTCTCAACAATAGACATATCGAGTTCTTTCTTCTTTTCATTACACTTGGCAAGCTTTCTACATTCATTAATGGTATGTTCATCCTTTTGACAATACTTGCGTTTCCCTTCTTCTTTTGCATATCACTATCAAGAGAGGAAGAAGTGGAAGAGAAAGAGTGATGCTTTGGTTTTGATGAATCCAAAGCTGAACCATACTTGCTTTTTCCCTTCTGTGTAATAGCAAGTGCTCGTGTTCCTTCAAGTAAACCACTTCTATTCACTCTTGATTGCTCTTCTTGCAAAAGAAGAGACACAATCTCATCAAAAGCATTCATATTTGGATTTCCTTTTGCAACCAAACGAAGTGTAGTAGCAAAGATTTTGGTAAGCCTTTGTGTAGTGTAAAAATGATTGATGCATCCGAAATGAGCTATCAATATTTGCCAATTGCTCTTTCAAATTCTTGATGAGTGTAACATATACATCCATGATTCCATTGACTCATTTTTAGTCATACAAGTGTATCTCCAGCTTGTCTTAAAGTATTGCATGACCGGATGTGTGGAACAATATGCCGCTTCACAAAAAAGGCCATTAATGCATGAGCTTGTTTATGACAACAAGCTGTGTAGTAGAAGAACTTTCTGGTCGTTTGTCAATATTTGCCACACATTCTATAGTTGTTTTGGAACAAGAAGTTGCATCATCATGTGACCACATTGGATAGTTGGTTCCGTCAAGCTTATCTTTAGCTGGAAGTAAGCTTATCTTTAGTTGGAAGTATGCCAAACAAGTCATTGTTGCCTGCCATTGCACCAAAGAACTCGAAAGTAACAAGACATGGACTTCAAAAAAGTTGAAATGAAACTCACAAACTGTAACTACGATGGCAAATTTGAGTGTATGAATGGCTTCAAAAGGGGAGTAAAACCGAGTCGGCTAGTGGGAGTGATATTCGAGTGTCGAACGTCGTAGTCCTATGCTCTGGAATCGTTTTGCACGGCTAAAAGTGCATGTGGCAATGTCACAAAGAAAGTGCAGGTTGAGGAGCTGAACACGAATAGAAGTTCACACAAGAGTGATGTGGAAGATTGAAGCATAGAGACATACGATGTCTGGAAGAGCTCTCCATTGATAGATGATCAGTAATATGAATGAGTGGAGTGAGAGCTATAAGTGAATCCCTAAGTACAAAGTACCACTACATATGAGTATATCATGTATATAGTGTTGCCCCTGTTTGCTTACCTGATGATAAGGTACCACCATCCCATTCCGTTCGGTTCGCAGATGTACCGTACGTACGGTTCCCCAGGTTGAGTTAAATGAAGATTGTTTATCAGTTTTTTCAAGTCCCGTGCCCTTACTTGTAAGTTGTTACGAACTTTTGTTGCCGCTTGTGTGCTTCAGAGTCTTGCCGTCAGCCAGAGTGTATCCAGCCTTGACCCTCT
>CM035415.1:117838784-117846284 GCA_020310875.1 Ceratopteris richardii
TCACAGATGTGTATCTTCATGCATCCAATTCACTTCTCTGTCTTCTCACTCACTAGTGGAATCCTCATCAACATAATCGTTGATGGGTCGCTTTCCACTAGAGTGGTGGCACATTTCTTTAGGAATTAGATATCAAATCTATTTGTGTGGTTGTTTATCGATGCTGCAAGTAAAGTGTGCTACCACCTGAGTCTTTGAAAACTTTGAGTCTTCTTAGGAAAGGTCTTTCTAAAACCAGGAAGAAGAAAGGGAAATTAAAGAAATAGATAGAAAAAGGATAAACAAAAGAAGAAGTTTTACTAAAAGCTGTTACATATTTTTCTTTCTTCTGCTATTAATCTTATGTATATGCATCAGTTTCTAATATGATTTCTGTCTTTGTTTTATTGAACGATTGAACTTAATTTCCTTTCCCTTCCCTTACTGCACTTTCTTCCTTGCAAAGAAATTCGTAAAAGCTCGTTAAAGATCATCAATTGCAAGCCTTTGCAGAATGAAAGTGCATACCTTGTATATGACTCCACATTGTCATTGTTTGGAAATCATGTTCTTTTTGGGCTTCTGCAGAAGATGGAAAAAGGATTGATCAAGTCGTAATCTTTTGCGTAAAGCTATTGCTGATAATTTCAGTTTTTTGTTATTAAGTTTTGATGTATTTGATGTGCTATTTCATGTTTCCAGTAAGTTTTTTGCCTTTGCTTTTCAGTGAATGACTGATTTTTATTTTTCTTTCATCTTTTTCTCTTCTTATGGCATTGGATTTCTTGCCCTTGTTTAGAAACATATTTCATATCTTACAACAGGTCTTATTAGTGTATAAATATTCTCTAATCAAAAGGGTGCTGACAAATAAGCTACAATTGATATAGAGATAGCAAAGGAATAGAGGCAACATGTACAATAGACTGCACATGAGAGAGATTAAGGCTCAAAACTCTACATGATTAATTACATTTCAAGGTAGAAGTTACAAGCGAATAACTAGATGATAAGCATTAACAAGCTGTCCATAAACTTCAATAAGCCTCGATGACTGAAGCAAAGCATCCTCCAACTCTTTCAAGTATAGAAAGTTTATAAATCTGCATATGGATTTACAAGCCTAAAAGAAAGCACCACGATAAAGCTTTTGAAAAGCAGCGGTCGCCAAATTTTTACACAAAACCTACTTTAGGGTTCTTAAAATTTCGGAATTACTATAATTAGACTGCTGCCAACTTCTTTAATGTTGTGGCATGTGTATACACCGTTAGATCATATCATAGGGATTTAAGAGGATGTTGCCAAGTGTACAATTATTCCTATGTAATGATACATGCTTTTCACATTCCAATTTGAAACTAGGGTTTCTTATTTGGCATGGATAATTGATGCAAACACACAAATGTTATATATGGTTGGATAGCTCTCATTGAGCTCTACAAGAATATCTGAAAAGATATTTGCCAAAAGTTTGACTAGTTTTTGACCAGCCTTTCACCATATTTTGATTATTGATTCCCTAGTGGAAGCTTGACCCATTTCTCTGATTTTGATATTTTTGCTAACAATTCCCCTCCTCACTTGAGACTTGACACTCGGGGCATATGTCAAGTAGGTATATTTGTTGTAGAAGATTTTGGTATCTATATAATTTTCATAGATCATGCAAAGTATCCACAAGCACACACAAGGACCTTTGACGTGAAGAGCACTCTCCAACACACAAATCACAAAAAGTACTCTTCTGAATCAAGTACTACTTGGAAGGATAGAGACAGCAAAAGGATGCTATGTATTAAGATAGAATATAGACTCAAACATACTTCCAAAATTATTAACATTGGCTTGGCCGTTCTAACCAAGGTTATAAATTCTACACCTCACACGCACACGCGGTGCGCACGCGCACGTGCGCACACACACACACACACACACACACACACAAGTAACAAATCCCAAGGTGTTAAATACAATGTCCACCACATGTTGATTCATTTGCAAAGTTTCTTCATGTTGAAGACAAACCCCGCCTTGCTTTTTACATTTAAATCTTCCTTCATAACCACCAAGACTTGTATAGAGATGGAGGAGTAGAGGCAACATGTAGAATAGACTGCACATGAGAGAGATATAAGGAGCAAAGCTCCACATAATTCTTTACATTGCAAGATAGAAGTTACAAGAGAATAGCTAGATGATAAGCCATGAATTACAAGCTGTCCATGAACTGGAATAATTCGCTATGGCTGAAGCAAAGTCTCCTCCTAACTCCTTAAAGTATAGAAAGTTGATTAAAACTGCACACCTTTGTGATATTGATGAAGATGCACCTTCTCCAAACTCTAGCTTTTGAAGAAAAAAAAAAGCTCCAAAAGTTCCGATGAAGCTCTCCTGAACTCCTCTCAAGCAGCTCATGCATATAGAGCCTACTCCAAAAGTGATGCTTATGAGGCTAAGAAGTGATCTTTATATGGATTTACAGGCCTAAAAGAAAGCACCACGATAAAGCTACTAAAAAGCATCTTTTGCCAAATTTTTATGCAAACCTTAATTTAGGCTTCTTAAAATTTTGGAAGTACTATAATTAGACTGCCTCCAGCTTTTTTAATGTTATGTCGTATGTTTATACACCGTTGGATCATATCATAGGGATTTAAGAAGATGTAGTGATTTAAGATGTAGTGATTTAAGAAGATGTAGTGATTTTTACATTCCAATCTGAAATTAGGGTTTGATATTTGGCATGGATAATTGACTCATATGGACAAGTGTTATAGATGGCTGGATAGCTCTCATTGAGCTCTGCAAGAATACCTAAAAACATTTTTGCCCAAAATTTGACCAAATTTTGACGACTGATTTGACCTGCATGCAGGTTGGGCTTCCCCTAGTGGAAGGTTGTCCTGTTTTCTATGATTTTTATATTTTTGGTGACAAAGGCTTATTAGCTATGTAGTGGATAACATCTACGAATCTTCTCTCATAAACATTGCTCGACCCCTGTGTTTCAATGAGAGACACAGCAGTGCCGGATTTGCTGATCATGCATATTAGCAGATCTTTGGAAAAAAATCATCCCTTATTTTCAATGGTAGCTTTTCAGGAAGTTCACCTTCTTATACAATTTTTTTTTCTTTTTAATGCAGGATTCCTTGGAATGGGAGGAGTGACAATCTTATTGACAGGTGTTGAATTCTTCAAGCCATTCCCTTGTTGACATCAACAGAGTGTGTTGCTTGTGTACATCCATGTGAGTTGAGAAATGACGGGAGTGTGGCATTGTTAAGATGGAATGATTTGAGACCAATGATTTGTGATTTGCACAGGTTCGATGGAAGAGCTTTGCTTGATTTTATTCGAGAAAATGATGGAAGGTTTCGTGCTCGTCGAGAGAAAACCGAAGAAGAAGAGGAGTTGGAGGAGAGAGTAAACTTCGAACGATACCGAGACTTGATCAAGCATAAAAGACGTGGATGTCTGTGAAATTTGATGCTTCTTTTTAATCAGTGGATTTTCAATATCCACCATTTACCTGAATTATGTATCTTATTGCTTTCAGTAAGCGATGAAGAAGGCCTTGCTGATGTCGAACAAGAGCTCGAGGCAAAGGCCATTGCACCTTTTGCTTCAGACAGGTTGGCGTCTTCGACTTCATTGTGAGCTAGTGTTTTTTTTTAATCATTGCTGAAGTCCCTCTATTTAGGGAATACTTGTTCTCTTGATATATATCATGCTCTAGAGTTCTTAAAGGTGAAAGTAATCTTCCAATCACTGGTTTAGAGTTTCACTGAAGTGAAACTAGCATTAAATGGAAGCTTTTGCAGGCAGCGTGCCACACAAACTTTGCAGTCTGGAACGGGTACCTATGCTCAGGTTGGATTCGCATATGATGGAGAAGGTCGAGAGGATTTGACACAGTCGGACAGTGATGGGTTTGACGATGATGATGAAGACAATGACAGTAGCAGTGAAGATAGTGAAGATGAGCAGATAGAGCTGATTGCTCGGAAATATGGTGTAAAAAGGTTTAATTGGCTTTTGTATATGGATAGAAAAGCCAAGGAAGAAGAAAAGAAACACAAAGAGGCAATCAAAGGTGATCCTGCTATGGTGAGGAGCACTATCCTTACTCTTAGGAGGATAACGTTGACCTATCCTCTTGTTTAAGATGTTATCGAACTGAAAAAAGTTCTATTTTGCATCAACTCAACAAAATAATTAACTTGCGAATGTTTTTTGGCTTTTGAAGAGGAAATTGAGTCGTAAGGAGAGGCGAAAAGCTTCTCAACAGGAAAGAGAAAGAGAAAAAGAAGCGTTTCGTATGGGTGGCAGTCGGTTTTCTCATCATGATCCATACAGGTTTTCTAACTTATCCTTTTCACTGTAATGTGCATGTACCGGTATCCTCCATTTGTCTGCACAATTTTTATATTACAGTGCCTGCAACTGATAGTATGAATTGCTGATGAGTTATTTTTTATGTGCTTCGTCTGCACTCCAGGGAGTCCAGAGGTAGCCCTACTTATGAAGATTATTCAAGATTCAGGAGGTCAGGGATCAGTTCATCTGGAATCTTAGGAGAATGAGGATTGAGCTGATTTTGTAGTGGGATCTACCATTTATATAGGTTTATAGATTCTTTTTCCTGCAGGGGAAGGTCCAGGTCTCGATCATGTTCTCCATCATCATCATCAAGGTCGCGGAAACAGGATCGGCAAGGTTCTCGTGAGAGGAGTAGGGAGTCTGAAAGTTCATCAAAGAAATCAAGAAGTAGGGCAGCTGCACCTGCAAAAATTGAGTACATCACTGAGTTTGGCGTTGCTGTGGATGGTGAACCAGTCTCTACTGTGGGAATAAGTCCACCATCATCACCTCCCTCTCAAGCTGATCCAAATAACCGGTCGGAGCACTGGACCTTTTAGACATGCCATGGTCATATTGTCGCCTTAAATCTTTGTACTGATGGAACTGCAACTGGTCCCCCAAGGTAGCCTTGGGGAAGGTTGGGCTCAGAGCTCCTGATCTAGTTGCTGAAGTGCTGTGCTCTCATGGGAACAAGCACAGCAGACTTGTTTATTGGTTGATATATTTGTATGATGCTGTTATATGTATTATGCCCTTGAGGGTCAGTTTCAGGCGGCACTGTATTGCACCGCATGGTGGCATTTTGATACTTTAATTAACTGACATAGGTTTTTTTCAGGCTTTCAAGTGGACAAATTCTTGAGGCGCTTCACAATGATCCAGCTGCTTCTGTAGGAACTCCATCTGAAAGAGAAAGATTTGGCCGTGAGCGAAGGACGCCAGCAAGGTCTGCCTGCTCTCTAGTTAAGTATGAGGTATTTTCTTTCAAGGGAAGCACTAAATACCTGGACCTTGATATTCAGTGCCTCATCTACCATTGCAAAATTGAGCAAGCCTATGACCCCATCAGTAGTCAATCCAAAGGCCATCCAGGGAGAAAAGAAGGAAACCCCTCAAGAACGATTGAAGAGAATAATGAGCAAGCAATTAAACAAACAAAGTATGGTATAATGCATTGTTGAGCTCAATGCATTTTTGGTCATTGTTATAATAACAATAGTTCACTGTGGATTTGTGCAGTTAAAAAAGATACTGTTACTGAGCTTGCAAAACGACGTGAGCAGGAGAGACTGAGGCAAGAGAAACTTGCTGAAACTCGAAGGATTGCTCAACATAGACGCAGGAGTTACAGCAGAAGTCGCTCTCGCAGTCGTTCACCATATAGCAGGTAGAAATTACAGATTTCACCTGGTGAAATCCTGAATCAATGAGAGTACTCATGCATTTAGTGCTTCATGCTGTTCACATAGTGGATTGAGAGCTTTAAAAGCTCTATACATATTCGTGTTGGTGTAGTCCCTTTGTTTAGAACAGTTTCGCTCAAATTATGCACCATATAATTTTCTTGGAATGAATAATGCATTTGAAATAGGATCTCATTCAACTCTCTGAATTAAAGTGGATGTTTGCCACTGCAGGTATCATCGGAGTAGGAGGAGTAGTAGTAGGAGTAGAAGTAGAAGTCCAGGGCGAAGCCATCATCGATCGCCTTCGTAAGTAAAGCTTTAGTCCTGAATAGATGACATGTCCAAGATTTCAGTGTTCATGTATGGAGGCTCTCCTAATACCATCAAAGGTATTCCTGTATACTTTCTTTATGATGTGCAATAGTTTGTGTGCTTTTTCGCTGTGCCAGTTAAGCAGTGGAGGTTTGGGCATTGCCAGATCTATTTAGTTTGAGTCTGGTTTTTTGCCGTGTGGACTGGGATAGAGGATCAAGATACGATGCGGCAGGTGCCTCATATAGAGGATAGATAATTTTCCTGGCTTGTTCTTCCCTCATTAGTTTTTCCTTTCTGAAGCTGTTTGGAAACTTCAATAACAGAGTTTTCTTTTGTAGGATTGAACTTTTTACCTGTATTTGTTTCTTAAGAGCTTCAATGAAATATTAACATGGTCTTCGCATGTAGTTTGAGATGTTCCTTCTTTTTGTTTTAATCAGATCTCGAAGTCGTAAATACCATTGAAAGTTGGAGGTGAAAGCAACTCTTGAAATTTCTTTGGTGCTTTCTTCAATTGATATTAATCCCAGCAGTCATCCACGAGCAACTTTTATGGAGTTGTGGTTGTTGTTAATGGCCTTTTTCTCATCTTTGACATTTCATGAAATTTCAAGTGGAGGTGGCAGAACAAAGCTTCAGTTAGTCTTCATGCCTTCCAAGGTATTATGATTAAAACAAACTTTGTGAGTATTTGAGATACTTGACATGGAAATAGTAGCAGGTTTGGTTTTGTGCAAATATCTACCAGTAGTCATCATATTGATTGTCCATTTACTCTGTCTCTCTTTCCCCCTTTCTCATCCACTTTACTGTCTCTCCTTTCTCACCTCTCTCTCTCTCTCTCTGTGGATACGTGCATGTGTGTGTGCACATATGTACAATTTCTATTGGTCCATGCACAATTTCGACTTGGCAAAAGGATTTTTGCGCAATGGTTGAATCGTGCTTACATTGTCATGTTAAGCAGACATCTGTGAAAGATCAAAATGATTTCAGTGGAATGCATTTTCAGTATTGAAAAACAAAACAGCTTGTTGAAAACTTATGGAGTAGTTTTGGTGATTTATGCATGACATACGAGTTGGAAAAAAATACTTGTGAGCAGTATTTCAAATTTCTTGTTTGCTATGGAGAACACTTTCTAATGATATATAAAGTGAAGATTTTGAAGGATATTTGTGCACAAACTTTTTGAATACATAGTTACCCATGCATGTCCATGTGCATATAAAAATATATGCATGTATGCCTGTTCATAAATACATCCATGTATGTGTGTCTGTGCGTGTGAGCATGCATGAACATGTGCACGTGTTGGTGTGTGCATGTGTGCATGTATGTGGGTCTATTCGCATACATGCTCAGGCATGTGTGCATGCATGTTGTATGTATATATCTATACATGCTTGTGTATGTATTACATGTGCGTATA
>CM035415.1:118451284-118673784 GCA_020310875.1 Ceratopteris richardii
TGTTGTTGTTGTTGTTGTTGTTGTTGTTGTTGTTGTTGTTGTTGTTGTTATTATTATTTTAATGTCCAACGATACCCCCAAGGGGCTGGATTAAACTTCCCAGCACACAAGTGGTAAGGCATGTCCTCATGTATCCCTCAAGGTTGAATCCCCACCCCCAACCTAGAGAGGTGAGGATCCCAATTGGATAAGCTAGCGCTCATGAACAACCCATTCATTATATTCCTTTTAAAGGAGGTTTGACAGACACCTACTCTGCCAAGCTTCAACTTTGAAAGTACAATTGTAAGGTGAATGGACATGGTACCCATGGAACCCTTCATATCCCACAAATCAAGGGTTAGACTGGGTTACAACTAGTAGGCTGGGTTACAACTGGTTTAAACTCGCTATAGCCATCACATGCCCAACCATTACAACTAGTAGGCTAGGTTACAACTAGTTTAAATTGGCCAAAGCCATTAATGTTCAGCTCAGGGGTTAAACTTTGGACTTCCACCTCAAAAGGCCAAACCTTTACCAAACCACCTGCGAGATGTGGACAATTCATTCTATTCTTGTTCTTCCATGAACAATAAACTTGATAAGCACATATTCTCGAATCAGATACATACTTATGCCCATATGTGTATGTAGATCATGTTGTAGCCAACTTATGGAACTCTCCAAACTATGCATGAATTCCAATCTATCATGAATCGGGAGTATCCAAACATAGAGAGATCTAGTTGTTCATATGTGATGGATAATCTATGCTAGATCATGAATTATACTAGTTACCTATGTATGAAGAAGACTATGGTGCATCTACATTTTCATGTACCTTACTTGCTAATATATCTTCACCGTTTCACATATAATTTGCTACAGTTTTATTACATCCTTATTAGTTATCATTTTGTCAATGTTCGCTTCCATATAGATGATCGAGTTTCTGCAAGCAAGCAATTTTGCACAGCTTTTGTAGCGTTATAGGTGAAGAGTAAAATCTTGATTATTGTTTTGTGTCACTAATGTTGTTGCAAATTGATTGTTATCAGCAGCATACAAATATAATTCGTCCTCAAGCTGTTATCATTTGCGTTGAGTTTTACAATTTTTTTTATTAAGAGGAAGTTTCCCTGAAGCTTAGTCTTCTTTTGGTTGAATTGATTGAAAGAATGACTGTAGAAAGTGAATGGGCATAGTACCCATAGGACCCCTCTGTATCCCAAAAAGTAGGGGTTAGACTGCTCGAAGGCGACACTTGAGAAGGACAGTTCAAAGGCTACTCATTTAATTTTGCCCATAGGCAATACACTGGCCTAGAGCCCACAATTGGCCTATCATAGAGAAGGGTTGAAGCCTCACCCCCGGCTCAAATTGGAATCTCCATATATGTAGGTTTTTGGGGAAAAATGAAAGCGCTTGCAAGCTGATTCTAGCAGATGCAAAGACTTCAATTTATAGAACAAGAGAAAACAATGTGGGGAATGCCTTTTTCCTTATTTCATTACCTTCATAAACCATTAGCCTTCTGCTATAACCTTTCCTTTTAATTAGACCATAGTCCTTTGTGGATTATAAACCACATGAAGAGAGAATGCTTAATGGAGAGTGGTATGGGCCATACAATACTAAACCTTCGTCTTCAGGGCTTGTGACTCCAACCCAACTTCTAAGCTTTTTTTATCACTTTTTTATTGCACTCTTGAGATTTATGAATATGGGACCACATATGCTCAGCCACCAATATGGAACCCATAAGAAAAATAGTAGATCAAGGTAGAAAAGAAATGTAATGCCATAGGAAAAAAAACTTTTACTAGGTGGGGATGGTTGAAGATGACAACATTGATCTTCTTGAGCTGCTTAAGAGCTCATTCACATGTTTTCTTAATGTTACCTTAAAGCCCATCATAGGTATCCCCCGTTGGATGTAGAACTTTCTATATCTTCAAGATTCTAACATCCAAATTGTTGCATAGTAGCATGGAGATCATCATATGAAGATTTGATTGTGTTCTTGCTTTGTAAGAAAACCACTGACGATGTTAAGCACTCTCACATATTTCGCCCTTTGTGAACAAGGTCTGCCAAATGTTTGCATATGATTGGTTGAAACACTTAGGGAGAGAATGCCTCCACCCATTGTGAACTCAGCCTTAATCTTTCCTTCATTTCTGAGCTTTTATCAAAGTATTACCTATAATGAAACTTACATAAAAATGCTACTTATATTTGATAGCCTTGAGCTAATACACAACTGCCCAAAACATCAAATGTGAACAAAATCACCATTCAAAATAAAGCTTGCTTATGGTTAATGTTGATTTTTGACGGTCGTATTGCCCACTTTGATAATTTTGACGTCCATATTGTGCGTTTTGATCATTTTGGACTATAAAATAAGATCATAAATTTTATTAGACCTTCAAAAAATACATTAAAAATATTAAATACAGGTACAATGTGTAGATAGCCTTCAAAATTGAAGGGCATGGTAGACTGTCAAAATACAACACTGCTCATGATGATGAAGGGCAAGAGGAGACCAACGGCCTCTTGAGAAGGCAATTGAAAATTGGAAAACCATTTGACAGCCTTCTTAGTTTTAGTCCTTTTTCTTCAATTTGAACGCCTTCCAAGTTTTAGCCCCCTTTTTTTTTCTTAGTCCTTATTCTACTATTGCCTAATCTAGTTCCTAGTTATCTTTTCTTTCATCTTGTAATCTCGTAGTACGAGATGCTATTTAGTCTTTTTATGCATCGTGTTCATCTCCATTAAGGGAGATATTATTATTATGATATCACGCTTCATACCAATGGTCTTGCGTTGTAGGATATTGCAACAAACTCTCCACCAAAATGACTAGATGAATGAATGAGTGATCTCCTTCCAATCAAACCTCATAGATATAGCCTTCCTCAAGGGTTAGTTGAATGAATCTCTAAAGATGATTTGTAAATTTTTGCCAATTCAAGAATCTTATAAGTTCCCTTGACTGATATAAATTGAGCTAACTCAAACAATTGATCCACTACTACCCAAATCGACCCATAGCCATTATAGGTGTAGGGTAACCCTATAATGAAGTCCATGGAGATGCTTTACCCATTTCCCTATGTGAAACTCCAAAGGATGCAATAATGCTCCAATTGTCAATCTTTGAAACCTATTCATTTGATATTAATGGCATTTAGATACATATGTATGTACATATTGATATGTACCAGACCAATAAAAATGTCGTTTAACTAATTGATATGTTCTATTATTGCCCAGATGGCCTAAACTTGGGGCATTGTGAAATTCAAAAGGACATGATCTCATATATCCAACTTATTTTAGGCATAAACCTTATATCTATGAAGAAAATATTCATATTTGGAGAGAATAGATTCTAAACTTACCTTCAAAAGTACTTGCTTCATCTGCTTGTGCTTTTCCAGCTACTTTTCGTGCTTGATTGTAGCTTGGATCTTCTTTTGGACATACATTTAAAAGTGAAAAGAAATTCATTTTGAGCTTGTACAAAACGGAGATTCTTCAACATGGACATCTGACTTAGGGCATTGACCACTGCATTGAACTTTCCTCTTCTATATCCAAGTTTGTATTGAAACTCTTGAAGTTGTTTTGCCCATCTAGCTTTTCTACTCCATAAATCTTGTTGGTTTGCAAACCACTTGATGCTTTCTTAATCAAAGACGATTGTTATTTTTTATCCCTACAACTAATGGAGCCACTTCTTAAGAGAATTAATTATCACAAATATTTCTTGCTTATAGGTAGAATAATTCTGTTGAGTAGGACTTAATGTCCTACTTTTGAAAGCTATTGCTCGAACATCTTGGCTTAGTACTACACCTATTGTAGATGAAATTTTATTTGTTTCTAATTGGAATGGTTTACCTTAATCCATTATTTGTAGAACTAGGGCCGACGCTGAAGCAAGTTTCAAATCTTGGAGTCGCACTATCACGGATTCCTATATACTATTTTTTGGCTATGAAGCCTAATACCATCTGAGTCTTTGATATCCACTTGGGTTTTTATGGGTTTGTAGACATTGACTTCGATCAGAACATCAGGATCCCACTTGGGGTTGATTCCATCATACCTAGCTTTCTGCCCTAAAACTTTACCCACCATATTGCCTAGACTTTCTACCCAATGGTAAAAGTCCACCGCTAGGTCAGGGAACTTCACCCACACAGGGATCTTAGTGGGTTTAAGCCCCATGGGGTTGAAACCAATGAGCCACTTAAAAAAAGAAACAAGAATATTCTTAATGAGCTACGATCCTCATTAATAATATGGATCTCACTATTAGCATCCTCAAAAAAGAACAGAAAGAAATTATTCGAAAGGGACTGAATATGCTTCACAAATAGACCTCTGCTTTCCCAGTTGGTCCTCATGCAGGCTTTCAATACATCTTGAGTAGCATGAGGGCCACAACAAAGGCCACTAAAAACTTTATCACTGAGCTGAGAGTTCCATTTATCTAGAGAGATTCTATCTATAACAAGGGCTTCCTCTTCCATTTCACAACCCAATTCTTCAACATCGATAAAATGAGAGATCCTATTGTCTTTTCTTTGCATCGCCTTCATTTCCATTAAGGGAGATATTATAATTATGATATCATGTTTCATACCAATGGTCTTGAGTTGTAGGATATTGCAACAAACTGTTCACCAAAGTGACTAGATGAATGAATGAGTGATCTCCTCCTAACCAAACCTTATAGATATAGCCTTCCTCAAGGGTTAGCTAAATGAATGAGTGCTCTCCTCCTCAAGTAAACTTCTACAAGGAGCTCTTCGGCAAACTTTTCTTCCATGTCTCTCATGGGATATGAATCAAGACCTCCCTTTTCTCGTCCTTGAGACTTCATATTAAGCCAAGCTATTTGCTTGGTTTTATTCTAGAAAAACTTAATCTTAGCCTCAGCAAAAGCCAGTCTATAACATTCTTTCATCCTTGAACAAACTTTTACCTTGAAAAATGGGCTATATATATGTAACTATAGGCTATCCCTCGAGCCTCATGTTTTAACCTAGAAGAATATGCTTTGATTTGTTCTTTCATTAATTTAGTTTGCAACTTGGAATTGGAATGTGTGAAACCTTTGCTGGATTGTGGAAAACTCTTTCTGAAGTTGAGTTTTCCTCAATTCCATCCTTCCATTTTACCAAACACTCTTTGTACAAATGACTTTTTGTACGTTTCTCTCAGGTGTGAAGTATCATTTCAGGTTCATGATGATCTTTTTCCTTTACTTGAAGTGGAATTTTTATCTATTGTCCTAGATAATTATCTTAATGCGTCACACGCTTTCTAAGTCAGCTAACATAGAATACTCAATGAATCCAACTTTCCTCTTGAAGCTATATTTCATATGCATCTAGCATCTGTATTAGAGAGAGACTATTAGAAGGCCATAGAATCTCTAAAGATGATATATATATATATATATATATATATATATATATATATATATATATATATATATATATATATATATATATATATATATATATATATATATATATATATATATATATATATATATATATATATATTCCAATTCAAAAATCTTATAAGTTTTCTTGACTGATATAAATTGAGCTAACTTGGATAATTGATCCACTACTACGCAAAGTGATCCATAGCCTTTATAGGTGCAGAGTAACCTTGTAATGAAGTCCGTGGAGATGCATTACCCATTTTCCTTTGCGAAACTTCAAAGGATGCAATAATCCTCCCATTGTCAATATTTAAAACTTATTCATTTGACATTTATGGCATTTAGATACATATGTATGTACATATTGATATATACTAGGACAATAGAAATGTGGTTTAACTAATTCATAGGTTTAACCCTAGATGTCCCACACTTGGGGCATTGTGGAATCCAAAAGTACATGATTTCATATATCAACCTTATGTCACAAACATTACCTTTATAAAGAAAATGTTCATATTTGGGGAGAATAGTTTCTAGACTTACCTTCAAAAGTATTTGCTTCATCTACTTGTGCTTTTGTAGCTCAGTGATGAGTAGCACCTCCTTTAATGTCAATCCGGGAAGACATGAGGATGGTATGAAGACCTCGAGCAAGTGGAAGCACAAGTGCGTGAGTGAGAAGCACACCAACATGCACACACATACACACACACGCGCACACACGGCAAGACAAAGAGTGAGGAGCAATGGAGTTCTTTAGATTACTTTCACAAAGCTCTTACACGGTTGTTTCAATTACAATCTAGCCCAAAAATGAGCTCTCTAGCTCCTTTTATAGTTTTTGACTAGGTTTTGGCCCTGTCCAGACCTAGTGTCCGGCCTAGTTAAAAATTAGGTTCTAGGGCCAATTTGAGGGCTCAAACGGAGTCTAAAAAATACGAAAATTGATATGTAGGTACTTCTAAGGCTCCTCAAGCTCAAGGACTCCTTGGCTTGCACAAAATGGAGCTACAAAAATATGAAATGGTATTTACAATGATTGTTAGTGATCAGAATCACTGTTATAAAGATGTTAATTTAGAAAAATTTGAAGGGCCTATCTGCCAGATTTGCGTCGACTACTTTGTCTACTTATTCCTTCACCTCGCTCTGACTCTCTCCGCTGGCTTCCTTGTCTAGTCAGTCCTTGGGCGCCCATACTGCTCTCAACACCCCCCCCCTCTCTCGCGTCTGTCGTCCCTGACAGACCCTTGTTGTTGGGAGTGTTGGATGTAATATTCCACGACCTGAGTGGCAAGCTGATGTTCTTGTAGGCGTAGTACTCTGGCCAAATCTGTCATCAAACGATCCCAATCAATCGGTCCTGGAATGTCCGGATGTGGCAGACGTAACTGATCTGCATGGATCGCTTGTTCTACGGGGAATAGGTGTAGCAAATGTGTGGGTCTGGGAATGAAAATTTCCGAATGATATTCCCAGAATCCCGTAGAGAACATCTCCTCAAATGTCTGCTTGAAGCATGCGGGTAAGTACTTTATTCGTGCATGCCAAGCAAAGATTATAGTGACCGAGGGGGTCTGGCTCATGTCGTAGACTAAATCCTTGTTACCTTGAGAGAATCCAGGGGCAGAGATGTATGGAGCTTGTATCTTCCGAAAGGTTTTGAAGACAATGGTCATGAGCTCGGATATCTTCATACACATTTTTGCTGCTATGTCGGGTACATTATTGAGACGTGTAGACCAGTGCCGAATTGTTGATATCATGTAGGATACGGTTGGGGTCCCTCGAGGTGGAGCAAAATATGGATAGTTAACCCAAGCCGAGCATTCTTTGTTGTTGCGTACCTTGATTGCAAATGCTTGCCAGGATCTGCGACGTACCACTGGGCAATAGCATGGATTATACTTGATATATAGTGGCATGGTTGCCCAGGTGCTCATCATCTCTGGGTAATCGGTTAGTAGACGTGCACGCCAATTAGGTTGGAAGATCGAGCCAGCACGTGCATCTCTCGGTAAATCCCCTAGCTCAAATTGAGTGGCGAATGTGGGCTCCTTCCCTGTATGTCTTTTGACTTCTGCATTATAATCATGTAGCAAGACAAAATAAGGCATGTATTGCGACTCTGATGTTGTGATTAAGCGTTGATGGGATAGGTTTTGAAAGTAAGAAGACCGAAGGACAGTTTCTTCCAGATTTGTGAGAGATTGCACTTGCACCGCCACACGATCATCATGTGTCTTACCCACTTTCTCGACCCTTTTGACCCAATCTGGAACTTGAATTTCTAGTGTGTCTTGTCCTTCCTCTGTAGTTCGACCACCGGGTGTCGGCATCGGCTCATATGGCTCTTCATAGCTGTCATCGACGGGGATTTCCACCATTGTTTCAGGTTCGGGTTCTTCAGTTGGCGAGGGTGGCCTTTCATATGGTAAGAGGCGCGCTTGGAGTTCGGTCACCTGTTTCCGGAGGGTCTCTAATTCTTCTGGAGAGTGTTGTAAGACTACTGGCTCCTGTTGAGGTGTGGGAGCACTGGCTAACTGTTTCTTTAGGTCGGCACATTCAGTCTCTAACTTTTCATATGACTCCAAGAAATTTGCATGCTCCTCAAGTAATATGCGAATGTCTTCCGATGGGACTGCTCTATATCTGGTAGGGATAAGGGGTGCTCCTGTAGTTCCTTCCATAGCCGCTTCAAAGTTGTCTTAGTTTTGTTGTTGAAGCCTCTTGTTCTCTTCTAGTGCTGCTTCCATATGCTTCCTTAATAGCCCAAGGTTGCGTCTGAGTGTAGCATTAGATATCATTTGCGCTTGGAGCACTGTTTCTAATTCCTTCACTGCTTGATCATCTACTGTCGATGTCTTTGATTCCAATTCAGAGTGAGCCTGCTGTAAGGTGGTGTGCTCTGTTAGGAGCGTTTGGTAATCAGCTTCAAGAGTGTTGGCTCTCGCTTGCACACGCTGAGATTCTGCCTGGAGGGCAGCCGTGCGTTCTTCCAATTGATGGTATTCTTGGTGTAGTTGATGTGCACACTGAAGTAATGTATTGAACGTGCTATTTACATTATGAGATGCAAGGGGGAAAGTTTGAAATGCAGGGGAGGTGGGATTGGGTAGGGGGGTAGTGAATGTTGTGTGTGCCAATGATGTGAGTGGTGAGGTGGGGGGTAAGGGAGGGGGAGATGGTGGAATCGTGGGGAGAGGTGCTATGGTTGGTGAAATGTCCATTGGTTCAGACAAGGTGGTGTGTACAGGGGCTACCATGTAGGTGGGTATGGTAGGTGAAGTGAGTGTGGTGTTCGTGTAAATTGATGTCGTTGCGAACATCGGGGAAATGTGCCTCTGAAACATTGGAGAGCGGATGAACTGCTCCCCAAAGGACGGGTATTGGAGTGGTGAGGTCCGATTGAAAGAGGTGTAGGGGCCTGATGGGAAGTGAGGGTCATGGAATGGAGCTACCCGTATTGGGGGATAGGCTGGGAAACACAGGGTGCCTTCGGTGGGTGCTGGGTTTCCCATCACCGTTGGGATTATGGGATGGCCAGTTATGGGTTCGGAGGATGGAAGGGTTGAAGTGTACAAGGGATTGGTGACGAAGGAGAAAAGGGTGTCTTGTGAGGTGGGTTCTCGAAATGAGAATGATGTGAATGAGGATGGGTTGTAAGTGGAGGTAGAGGTGATGGCTGTCGTTTCTTCCATGGTGGGAGGTGGTGGTGGGGGTGGAGAAGGTGGTGATGGAGGATGCTGGGGTGAGATGGGTGATGTCTGAACGAAGGTTTCGGCCGAGAGTTCAATGGTGGTGGTGGGGGTAGCTGTGGTTTCAATGGGTACTTCTTGTTCTGTGACGGGTATCCTGATAGTCTTACCTGCTCATGGTAATGTGTCAACTCTTCGTTTGTCATACCTCACGGACTGGCGGACTGCAGTGTGGACAGCCTCTGGAACTCCTAAAGATTCTGACACTAATTTGAGAGTGTCAATGAAATGTTGGTCCACCCCCTCATCTGATAGCATTTCTTGCATCAAAGCTTGACCTGATACAAGAGAGAGTTGATGCCTTTCTTGTACTGCTTTGATTGTGTCGTATAACCTTTGTAGTTGAGCTGTATATGCTGGTGCACCTACAAGTTCTGGCACTTCTTGTTGTTCATCTTGATGCTCTTGGTCGTAATCCTCCTCATCTTCCTCCTGTTCTTCATCTCCATCATCCTCTTCATCCACTTCAACTGGTGTGACCGGTGCTTGGGAGGTTGTGGCCTGCGTTTGCACGTTTTCCGCTTGTTGTGCCTCTTCTGCCTCCAGCTCTACATCTTGTAATAATTGTTCGAAATCTTCATTAGTGAGTTCTTCCAAAGGTGCACCACTGGGAAATTCAAGATCGGTTGGGATGGGAGGGAATATCAAGGTAGAACCATCGGTGCTGCGTCTTGGAAGTCGGAGTGTGAATGGTCGGACTCTTCGAGGTGGAGGGGTGACATCTGGTGTTAGGGTGGCTCCACGTGGTTGAGCACACGGGACTTGGACAGTGCCTCTCATCTTCTTCGAAGGGGGTCCAGTGGATGTCCTACCTCTAAACTACTCTACACGATTCCACATTAGGGCCCGTTGAATAGGGATGTCATAAGCCAAACACCTATAAATTATTCTCGTCAGAGCACAGCAACCATATAAAACCTGTTTCCTCGGCCATCGTTTGTGAGCTAGGTGTATCTGATCAATTATCCAATGGGGTAAGTTGATGGTGAGGCTCTGTGTCTCTGCCAGATATAAACTGAACCAAATCTTTTTGTGCGGCATAGTGAATCTATCTTGTGCAGGAAAAGCAAAGTGTTGCATGCACATGCGAAGGTGTATTGCAATATTAGGTGTCATGGACACCATGTCCTTGAGTTTGGTGAGACTTCGATTCTTCATGTAATCCGGTACTAGGGTTTCCTTCTCTGTAGGAATATGCATTCCGCGCATATCTAGAGCCTCCCTCACCAAGTTGTTTGATAGCCTGAACCTCTTGAGCTCATTCCCCTTTGTCAGAGATGGAATCACAAATGAGCTTGCACCTTTTGGGTTCTGGTTTGGAGTCAAGGTGTTGATAAGATAGTAGCATCGCATGAAGTCAGGTTTTGGGAGTCGTGCACTGAAATAGGCACTCAATCCTGATTTTTCCCATATCGGACGTAGACCTTCTGCATTTTGTAATTTCTCAAATTCTCTTGTAAAGAAATGGTATCTGCCTTGCTTCCCATTGAAATCCAACTCTGATTCCTATAGGTACGTTCCTTCACCCAAGGGTCCTACCACCTCGGTAAACCAGTGGGAAGTCTTTCCTACAGGCATGGTGTGGCCACGCGGGGGGTCCGCAATAGGTATGATTTTGACGGCCTGCAATTCTTTTGGTCTTTCATTTGTCTCAGGCAAAACGGGTAAACTGTCTAAATCCACCACTTGCGGGTTTGTTTCTGTGTGAGAGCTAGTTCCTGCTGCCTCAGCCATGTTGAGAACTTCGCAGCTGGTTCTGTGAGAATACATGAATAAATGTTAACATTGCAATGGACACAAAAGTGACACCGTGTCCCCGTTACAGCATTAACATGAGGTCCGGAAGAGGTTAGTAGGTTAATAAGTGCTCGGTGCTGGTGAGTGTAGTTAGGAATTGGATAGACCTACAAGCTAAGCGGAATGATGTGATGTGAGAGTGAAGTGGTTAGTAGGTGGTCATGGATTTACAATTGGGGTCCGGGGGTTTGCTACAAATCTTAGGCTGCCAAATGCCGTGGATGGGTTTTGCTCTTGGTTTCGTAGAGACTCTCGAGAACTTTATAGGTGTGTCGGCTTGAAAGTGAGGCCTTTTAGGGACCCATTTACAAGTGATTCTGTTCATGCTTATTGGCCTTGGTGTGTTCCTGAGTGTTGAAAACGAGTGGAGACTGGCTGTGCGAGTGAATGGATCATGCTGTATAGGGTGTGTTCTTGGTGTAGCTATTTGAGCCCGCAAACAAGCCTTAGGCACCCAAGTTTGTCCTGATTGTGGGCTGACCTTCATCGACTTCTTGGGCACCCAAATAGACTTCACATTAACAGAAGAACTTCTGAAAGACTTCTTATTGGTGTTGTGTTGTTGGTTACTAATAAGAGGCTTTGCCCGTGTGGTTGGCTTGAGTGCAACCGGGTATTCGCCTTTCCGCACCCACACTTGTTTCACTAGCTGAGACATTTTGCTGCGCGGGTACTTTTGATCTCCAAGATAGGTAGTACTCTGCTTCATCTGCCTTTGATCCACCTTTGGTTGCTGCCTTCCTCTGGCCTTTGGAAAAGAAGGGGGTTCCGTTGCTCCCCTGACTTCTTTTTTGCGAACATCATTCCTCTGCAACACATAGTTTTGGACAAGAACAGCATGATCATCTTCATGTGTACTCCTTGAAGGACCAGGAGTTTGTGCCTTTCCTAGTTCCTTGAGTGCTCCGTTATCTAACTCTACTGTAATTCGACTATGATTGACCCAAACCTGAAGAAGTCCACTTCTTAGGTTTAAGTTGACTGCTTGGTCATAGATCCAGTCTTGACGCAAGACAAGGGGTTCAGTGAGGTCCTCATCTTGACACACTAGTACTTTAACTGTCATTGCCTCATCATGAATGTAGAGGGGAAGTTCCACCTCGCCCATGCAAGGGGTTTCCACGCCTCCCAATCCTATGAGATATGCTTCCACAGGATTGACAGTTAATTGCAACTCTTGACAGTAAGACAATTTAACAGCACTAGTGGCTGCACCTGAGTCAATCAAGGCTCTTACAGTCCTTGCATTCTTCCCTTGTCCTATATCTAAGGTTATGAAAGGAAGTCGATCCGTTATCCTATGTGATCTAACACCTGAAACTTCACACATAGCCACGGGATATCCTGGATCTGCATATGCATCTGGCACAGGTTGCTCTCTACCTTGTCTTCTTAATTTCATTCTCTGTATGCGCTCTAGGGCTTCTGCTTGAGCTTCTTCTCGAATTCGTTTTTCTTCCTCTTTACGTTGCTTAGCAGTATTGAGTCGACTTAGCATTTCCTCCGTGAGGGGTTCTTGATACAACTTGACCCTGCATCCGCTAATATAGTTTGGGAGAACATTACCCTCTAAAGTGGCTAGTTGTACTGCTCCACTCGTGGAGATCCTATTGATGATCATAGGTCCGTAGCCTCTCTTTTCTAGCTTCCTTGCATGTTGTTTCAATGTGTAGACTAAAACTAGATCTCCTACTTTCAAGCCCTTATCCTTCACATGGGCATCAAAGTATGCCTTCTGTCTCTTCTTAGCTGCATATATCCCTGCAGCTACCCTCAGTCTTGTTTCTCCTAATCGTTCAAGGTCAAAAAGTCTAGAGGAGAGTTCATGACCCGTCCAATCGTGCTCTTGTGCTACTTTCAATGTAGGTATCAAGAAGTCCAAGGGTAGCACCGCGTTTTGGCCAAATACCATCTGAAAGGGGGTGGCGTGGAGTACCGTTTTGTAGGCGACTCGGTATGCCCAAACAGCATGGTGTAGCTGTTTGTCCCAATCAGAGCGTTTAGTGTTCACTAATTTTGTGAGTACATTGCATAAGATCTTGTTGGTGCTTTCGACTTGTCCATTAGCTTGAGGGTGGTAGGGGGCAGACTTCTTATGAACTACCAAGAATTCTTGGAGTAGATTTTCAATCACTTCGTTCAAGAAATGAGTGCGTCTATCACTTACTAGCTCTATAGGTAGCCCATATCTTGTGAATACATTCTCAAACAAGAATTTAGCCGTTGTCTGAGCGTCGTTCTTCGTCGTAGATTTTACCTCCACCCACTTGGTGAGATAATCCGTGGCCACAATGATATATTCAGCATGTGAACCCTTAGCTGGGGGATTAATAGGGCCTACAAAGTCTATTCCCCACTTAGAGAATGCACGTCCACCCATCATAGGTTTCAGTGGCATCTCATCTTTGCGTATAGGATACTGAGTTCACTGACAGACATCACACCGTTTCACATAGGTATGTGCATCCATGTGAAGGGTCGGCCACCAGAAGCCCGCAAATAGTATTGCCTTGATCACCCGATCTGGTCCAAAGTGTCCTCGTGCTACACCTTGGTGAGCAGTGTCCAAGATCTTGAGATACTCACTCTCGTGGACACATAGTCTCAGGTAACCGTCTTTACCACGTTTGTATAGATTATCACCAATATGTGAGTAATCCTGGGCTTCTTGTTCTAAACTCCTGTTCCTAGCCAGAGTCATATCTGGAGGGACTGTTCTCGTCCTCAGGAAGGATACTAGTGGTTCACTCCAATCTGGCACTAGGGACACTTGATAAAGAGTGGCATGTTCCACAGGTGGTTTAGTGCAGCAGATTGGGCATTCCTTGCACAACTTTTGGACATCAACTTCCATAGTTGGCCAATGTACTCCTAGTCTTCTTAGTGTTTGTAGGGTTCGTTGCTTTGAATAGTGTTGCTCTAATGCACCTACATGTGCTAATTGCAACCATTTTGCGTATTCGTCCTCTTCCACACAACAGGCCAAGATCCCTTGATCTGTGTGCTTGTACATACTTCCAGCCATGATGTGATACTTTTGGGCTTTCACTACCTCTCTATCTTGTGTGTTTATTATTGGGTGATTAGGCCCGTATGTCAATACTGGCACTAGTGGCTTAGCCCACTGCGGTACCACTTCCAAGTTAAACAAGTAAGCATCAGGAAGGTCATCTGATACTCCTTGTGGGGCTTCTCCAGATGTGAGCCTGGAAAGATGATCAGCTCTCAAATGAGTCTTCCCTTTTCTTACTACAACCTCGAAATCGTATTCCATTAGTAAGAGAAACCATCTTACTAATCTTCCTGTATTGCATGGCTTGTTTACGAGATATAGCAATGCTTGGTGGTCAGTAAAAAATTTAAACTTGTTTGCAAGCAAATAGTGTCTAAATTTCTTAACTGCATATACCATGCCTAAGCCTTCTCTCTCAGTGGTGGTGTAATTTCGTTCAGCTGCATTCAATTGTCTGCTAGCATAGGCAATTGGAAGATCCATATTACCTTCACCCGTAGGTTGTGCAAGTACACATCCAATAGCATAATTGGATGCATCCACGTGAACATAGAATGGCTTGTTCCAATCTGGTGTGGTCAAGATTGGTGCTGAACATAATCTCCGTTTAAGCTCCTGGAAGGAATTCTCACATTCATCCGTCCACTCAAAGTTAGTCAGAAGTCCGTACATGGGCTTTGCAATGACAGCATACATGTGAATGAATCGGCGGTAGTAACCACAATGCCCCATGAAAGCTTGTACTTCCTTGACATTCCTCGGCCTAGGTAGCTCTGCTATGGCTCTCACTTTCTCTTCATCAGTGGATATGCCATTTTTTGACACGATGTGTCCTAGAATTTTGCCTTGCCTGACCATAAAAACGCACTTTTCTGGGTTCAGGCAGACTTGATATTCTCTACATTTGTCAAAGATTTGTCTGAGTTCGGGGATATGGGTTTGTCTAATGTTGGAATGAGCACAAAGATCATCAACATAGACTTCTAAATTCTTGCTCAAGAACTCTTTAAATACATGGCACATTAGTCTCTGGAAGGTAGCTGGTGCATTGGTAAGCCCAAATGGCATTACACAAAAGGCAAATATACCCCACTCTGTGGCAAAAGCTGTCTTATGCTGATCTTCTGGAGCAATGGCGACTTGATTGTAGCCCGAAAATCCATCGAGGAAGCTGTACACTTCCTTGCTTGCTACTCTTTCTAAGAGATGTTCTGTGATGGGAAGCGGATAGTTATCTCGAATCGTGGCTGCATTAACCTTCTTCAAGTTAATGCATACACGCAGCTTACCATTCTTCTTGGGCACCACTACAATGGGGGATACCCACTCAGTGTGCTCAATTTCATAGATAAATCCAGCTTCGACCAGTCTATCTATCTCCTCTTTGATCTTAGCAGCATAATTATCGTTATATGTATAGGGCTTTTGCTTAGAGGGTTTGGTATCTGAAGTCATGGGGATGGTGTGTGAGCATATGTTTGGGTCAACACCCTTCAAATCCTTGTAACTCCAAGCGAATACATCTCTGTATTCTCTTAGCAAGGCTATTAACGCATGCTCTTCTTCCTCTGTTAGGTCATGGCCTATGTACGTGCATCTCTCCTCTCCTTCTTCTAGGGCCACTACTATTTTCTTGGTGGTTTCCTTGTTATCATAGGCCTCTCCTGATTGTGCTTCTCGTTTTGGCATTCTGATCATGACTCTCCTGTCATCTATCTCATACTTCTTAAAATTTTCTGGGACCTCAAACAAAGATTCTTCCTCTTCGGGTGAGACTTCTCTCTTCTTTTGTTTCTTTCCTTCTTCCTTCGGGGTCACATGTGTTGCTAGTCTTACATCATTTGTAAGCTCTCCATGCCTCTGGGGTTGGAATTCTACTTCATGGAAGTATTCTTCATCTAATGCAAATGGTGGGTCCATAATGATTGACTCTAGATCAGAGTCACTGGCATCCTCAAATGCATCAGGGCTAGGTTCACATTCTTCTAGAACTGCCTCTCCCATGATTGGCTCTATGGAGAAGACTGAAATGTCATAGCCATCCTCATCACAGTGAGGTGTCCATTGTTCCTCATTGATGGCTACATCCATGGTTGCTAAAATTTCTGCCCAGCCATGAGGTTCAAATTCCTCATCAGGAAAGACTACAGGTGCATAGGCTGGGTCATGAATTGATCTATGGTTTTCTTTTGCACCTACCTCTCTGGCTTTTTCTCTCTTCTCTTCCTCTACTGCTACTTTACACATCCATAAGTGAGTGTCTTCATGCATCCATGAGGATCCTAATCCTATGGAATGCACCGATTCCGTATCATCCTTGGCTCTATGGATGGGGTTCCATTGGATAGGAGGGACATCTCTATGAGAGTAATCCTTGAGATTGACTTTGGTCGTAACACCTAAGTGCTGCAGGTACAAAGAATTGGTTCCCCAATCCTGTACCACTTGCAATTGTCGCATAAAGGGTCGTCCCAAGATCATCTCATAGGCATGGTTCTTGCTAAAATCACATATGGCAAAGGTATGCTCAAACTCGACACCACAGGTGGTGAGAGTTATTCCTTCTAGCAATCCTAAGGGCCTCTCTATGTGACCATCGGCCATTTGCAATTTCATTCTCGTTGGCCTGAGTGCTGGCTTGCCCCAACGCTTCCATAGGGAAATGGTGGCAATTGCAACTCCTGCACCTGAGTCCAAAATTGCCTTGGTGGTGTGCCCCTGGTAGGTAATGGGAAGATAGGTGTTTCCTTCTTCACCTTCACACATGTCTCCTATCTTATCCAAGGGTATTTCTGGCACTGTTCTCTGGGATCCTACCTGGGAACGAGGTTTTGCTATCTCTGGTACTTGTTTGGCTACATGTTTCCATAGTTCTGGCCTTACTTTGAGTAGCTCTTCTAACTTGAGATTGCACTGCACTTTAGTGTTTTTCACTACCTCTGTGTTCCTAGGTAAGACTGAGTCTTCGTTTCTTACCATGACCGTGGGCGCTCTCATACAAGTAGATTTAGCTTCCCATGGGCCTGTGAAGTGGGGTAATTCTTGTAATGAATTAGACTCAAAGTCTAATCTTTCCTGAGAGTGGGTGCTCTCCTGCTCCTCATAAATGGAAGGGATATCTTGTGGGAATCGGTCGTGTGCATCATCCACAAGTTCAATAGGAGGAGGGACTTCACTTTCCTTAGCCCATTTGTCTTCTTGAATCTCTCGTAGGAATTCTGGTGTGAATCGATTCATAGAAGAAGATGTGTCTGGCTCCGTAGAGTTAGGCACATAAACCTCAGGCACATGGGCTTTAGGCACATAGGCTTCCCTGGCAGGAAGACTTGCAGCTTTACTTGCCTTGTCCTTGTGTTGAGAGGCGGGTTCCTTTTCTGATTGTGCAATCAGCTGCTCTATTCTCTCCAATAGTCCATCAAAGTGCAACTGTGTCTTTGCTGAACTAGAGATGTTAAAGAGGCGACTGGCTTCAAACATGGTCTGAGCCAATTCCACCATCTTAGCACAAATTTTGGTTCGTTCTAACTCTATTTCTGCTCTTGGGTAACATTTTTCATGATCAGTTACGTTTGGCCCTTCTTGGATTCTGGCCTGATATGCTTTAAGCATCATATTAAGGTCTTCGGGAGTGGGATCTGCTAGGACTGATCCTACTCTAGGGGGTGGTAGAATTAGTTGAGGCGGGTCGGAAGGTGGCGGGTCGGATGGAGTTGGGAATGGTGGAAGTGGGGTAATGTGAGAGGGAGTTTGAGATGTGAGTTCAGTTATCCTGGCCTTTGTTTCCTTGAGGCTTTCCTCAAGTTCACTCATCTTTTTTGCCCATTGTCTTTTCATTCTTTCGTGACTATCTCGCCAAGCTCTATTCCTTTTCTTGGTTATGCTCTCAGTTTCACTTGCCTCTGGGCTCTTTTCCTGACCTACCCCTTGGTTTTGCTGAAATGCTTGAGCTCTAGTGACTACCTGTACTGGAGCAGTGGAAGTCACACTCCCTGAGGAGTCTACTACTAACCCAATAACATTAATAGGAGTGATTTTTGGCATATTATTAGGGTTCTTAGGGCAGTCTCGTAAGAGATGCTCCTTTCCACACTCTTGGCAATAGCCTTGGATCGTTACTGACTGGGGCTGTGTAGGTGGAGGTAAGGGACAATCACGAATGAGATGATCTCCCTGACATCGGTAGCATGGTCCTCTAGGGAATGGGGGTCTTACTTGCCTAGGTTGGGGTCTAGGGTTGGGGTTTGCATACATGACATTTGTGTAATCTGATTCCCAGCTAGGCTCATTTGGCTCTTCACTATAATAAGACTCACCATGTTCAGGAGACTGCATGTAGTAAGCCTGGGGGCTATCGACATGTGTAGAATCGAAGCTATGGTCACTGGGATCACTTTCTGAAAGCAATGGTGTTACGGGGACTATGGCTCTATTCAGGTTTTCTTCTGCGGCGGCATACTTTACCGGAATCACATTCGCTGGAGTTGGGGGTTGTTGTGCTAGCACATGCTGAGGCCTTTGTTGGTTTTGGTAGGGTTGGTAGGTTTGTTGAGGTCTAGCATACTGCTGAGGTGGGTACTGGTTCTGGTATCTTCCTTGTTGAGGGTATGGCTGTGGGTACATCTGTCTAACGGTTTGCTTATTGTAGGGGCAATCTTGCGCGGTGTGATTGGTGTACCTTCGTTCTATGATGCAGTACTGGCTACTAGGATTAACTTGGGGTTGGGCCATAATGGGACATACATTCGCCATGTGGTCGCCACCACAAGTATAGCACCTTTTCACAGGGGCGAACCTTGGGATTTGTTTATTAGTGACACCTAATTTCTGAACTACTTTCTCTGCAAGTTCCTCGATTGATGTGGATTGCGTGGAAGAGAGGGTAGACGCACTATCCGAATCTTTATATATCTTTGAAAGCTCTAACTCCTCCCCTAGGTTATCCTCAATATCAATGCACATGCGTACACAATCTTCTATGGTCCTAGGGTCCTTCAAGTACACATAAGATCTCAATTTGGTACTTAGCAATCCATCCAAGAATAAAGCCACTTGCTTAGCTGGTGTGGGTAGCTCCGAGACAGGGCATCTTTCTAAGTATTGCCTGAATCTTCTTCCTGCAAGTCTCACGGTTTCTTGAGGGGTCTGCTTGAAGCTGTGAATCAGCGAGGAGGTATTATGCCTTATGCCACTCTTAGAGAATTCAATAATGAAAGCCTCTAGGAGTTGGTCTATGCTCTTGAACTGCCTCTCATTTAGTGGCTGAAACCATGTCAGGGCAGTGTTCCTAAGGGTCAGACCAAAGGCATTGTACTGCGTGAATAGATCCTCCACTTGTTCAGCTCTTAGGACTTGCCTAAACTCAGCCACATGATCGTATGGATCTCCAGTGCCATCGAAGTAATTCTTCATGGACTTAACTAGCTGAGTCGGTCTCAAAGTCCTTGTGTGCTCTCTAGGTCGTGGTAGAGGGAACTCATCCGCATTTCTTTGATTCCTGTGAGCTCTAAGTATCTCAGGTTCCAATCTATTTGTTTCCGTCCTTGTTCTTTCTCTGCCCACTGGATTGGCAAAGCTTACTTCTGGTCTATCTCTACTTCTGTCTCTTTGCATTCCATGAGCTTGGGATGTTCCTGCTCCCGGGTGGCCATAGGATACATTCGATCTTGGTTGGGGGAAAACGAATTCACCCTTCCAAGTGTAAGCATGCCTATCATTGTCTGTCACCACAAAGATCCTCTCTGAAGCGTGATCTAAGTAGGTCACTCTACCTGGGCTATCAGGATCCTTAAACTCATAGATCATGATTGTTCCTATATCAAATGGCCGATCAGATTTGTATCTCCAAAAGGCTTCTTCAGTTTCTCGGTTCAGAAGAAGATCTATGCTCTTATTATCTTGGGGAATCCACTCGGGTGTGATAATCCTTGTAAGGACAGACTTCCCTCGAGGGATCCTCGGTTCTACCCCCATGTTTCCTTGCTCTAGGTCCTCTAAGTCCGATTCTGGGACTACATTCCCAAATTCATCAGTCCTATCTGGATGGCTGGTGACTACATATATTGTCCCTTCCTTGTCTAAGTACACTCCATTTTCGAACTTGACAGCTGGGTGCTCTAATCCAATGGATTGATCGGGATTCTTAATCTGTACCACAGACCTTCCTAGGCCGTCCTCATAGATGCTAGCACCCAATCGATTGGTCCTAAGGTATTCCAATTGCGTTTTGTAAGGGCCTTCTACCCTATGCAAGTATGGCACTCTTGAACTTCCCGTAGGTCGATCCATGCCTTGAGACATCTCTGATTCACTAGTCTCAGAGCTAGGGTAGTACGAGTGGTGGCTCAACTGCTGGGCCCAAGACCTAGCAGTATGGTTGACACTAGCTTCTGAAGACCTAAGACTTTGTCTATCCCTTACTAGATGTCGCCCTGATCTAAGGTTCATAAGCCTAACTGATTAACCCAATCTTTCCCAAGTACAACCTCGTTACAGAGTCCTTTTGTATCAGTTACTTGATTCTTTTTAGTTGATTCTTGTGTTAAAATTCTTGTCTGATATCACGTCGCAAGGTATATTTGAGTGTAGTTCCGCACTTAAAGTTGCTTGTTCCACATTAAGTTCTTTTCCTTTAAAGTTCTCGATAGTACAAAGATAATGTCCTTAGCTTGAACTTGAGAGTTTAGGTCTGCTTCAACTTGATAATTGCCTATCGTCGCTCTGACTTACTCCTACCTCAAGTCGTTCTTAGCCTAAACTAGGAATTGACAAAGAGGGTTGAAAGTTTCCAACCTTTTCTGTCCTGCTTGGTTGCCCTTGAATGCCCAGGAAGTGTGTTCCCAAGCTTGCACTTACACTTGCTTTGAACGCCTTTCGATGCTCTCAATAGATCTGTAGAGTTCCAAAGTTAGCTTTCATAATTAAATTCCAAAGACAAAACCAATGATTCTCATTCCTGTAGCACAAATACTAATTTGCCTAGTGAATTTTAGGAAAACAATTCTTAAGACCCTTGACTTTGATCCCCCTGGGTATGGTCAACTTCAAAATACCCTAGCAAAAAATCCATCCATTTTCTTTATAAAAAACAGTTGAGGGCGTGTAGTATATGCCACAAGCTTCCCAACAAGCCCTAGAGCTCAAAATATGGATTTCGTATGGAAAAGTTATGACCGTTCAGGGTTCTAGGGTTAAGACGGGGTTCAAACAGGATCACTGTGCAACAGGTTTTCCCCAGGTTGGTTTCCTAAGGCCTCCTTATGTGCTCTGGAGTAAGATGTTTATGCCCACAATTAGTCCATCTTTTCAATTTAAAAACCCTAAAAAATTTGGCTAAAATTGGCTGTCAATCGCGATGGACAGGGATGTCAATCGCGATGGACAGGAGTCAATCGCGATGGACAGGGGGTCAGTCAATCGCGATGGACAGGGGTTCAGTCAATCGCGATGGTCAGGGTGTCCATCGCGACGGACAGGAGACAATCGCGATGGACAGGGGTTCAGTCAATCGCGATGGACAGTCAGACAATCGCGATGGACAGGGGTTCAGTCAATCGTGATGGACAGTCAGACAATCGCGATGGACAGGGGTTCAGTCAATCGCGATGGACAGAGGTTCAGACAATCGCGATGGACAGTCAGACAATCGCGATGGACAGGGGTTCAGTCAATCGCGATGGACAGACAGTCAATCGCGACGGACAGAGCTGTCAATCGCGATGGACTGAAATTTTGCAAATTTTTCAAAAATTTTTGTGGAAATGTGGTGTGCAGGGTCTCTAGTCTACTGTGGTGCACTCAGATTTACCAAAAGGTGAAAATTTCTGTCAATCGCGATGGACAGAAGTTGGCGACTGCGAGACAGTTCTGCACATTTCCGTACCTGCGCGACGTGCTGGAGGGGATGATGATGCTGACACCTGTAAGAAACTCCAAAAGCATGCAGAAGATAGCACACGAAAGTTCGCTCTCTCGCTCTCTCTCACAAGTGAAATGAGGGAAATGAAGGGAGGAAGGAGATATAGTAAAAACTGAAATTTTTGCGATGATGGAGATGGAGGTGGGAGATGGTGATGATGATGATGGTGATGAAGATGGTGTAGAAGAAACAAGATAATGGATGGAAGTGAAGAATTTACCTACAACTCCAACGCGTCAACTCTACGTCTTACCATCACACGCTCGTCCTCAAAGCTCGATCCCCGGCAACGGCGCCAAAATTTGGTGTAGCTCAGTGATGAGTAGCACCTCCTTTAATGTCAATCCGGGAAGACATGAGGATGGTATGAAGACCTCGAGCAAGTGGAAGCACAAGTGCGTGAGTGAGAAGCACACCAACATGCACACACATACACACACACGCGCACACACGGCAAGACAAAGAGTGAGGAGCAATGGAGTTCTTTAGATTACTTTCATAAAGCTCTTACACGGTTTTTTCAATTACAATCTAGCCCAAAAATGAGCTCTCTAGCTCCTTTTATAGTTTTTGACTAGGTTTTGGCCCTGTCCAGACCTAGTGTCCGGCCTAGTTAAAAATTAGGTTCCAGGGCCAATTTGAGGGCTCAAACGGAGTCTAAAAAATACGAAAATTGATATGTAGGTACTTCTAAGGCTCCTCAAGCTCAAGGACTCCTTGGCTTGCACAAAATGGAGCTAAAAAAATATGAAATGGTATTTACGATGATTGTTAGTGATCAGAATCACTGTTATAAAGATGTTAATTTAGAAAAATTTGAAGGGCCTATCTGCCAGATTTGCGTCGATTGCTTTGTCTACTTATTCCTTCACCTCGCTCTGACTCTCTCCGCTGGCTTCCTTGTCTAGTCAGTCCTTGGGTGCCCATACTGCTCTCAACAGCTTTCCTAGCTACTTTCCGTGATTGATTGTAGCTTGGATCTTCTTTTGGACATACCTTTAAAAATGGAAATAAATTCACTTTGAACTTGTATAAAATTGAGGTTGTTCAACTTGGACATCTCAATTAAGGCATTGACCACTGCATTGAACTTTCCTCTTCTATATCAGAGTTTGTATTGAAACCCTTGAAGTTGTTTCGCCCATCTAGCTTTTCTACCCCTTAAGTCTTGTTGGTTTGCAAACCACTTGATGCTTTGTTAATCAAAGACAATTGTTACCTTTGATCTCTACAAGTAATAGAGCCACTTCTTAACAGAATTAATTATCGCAAATATTTCTTGCTCATAGGTAGAATAGTTTTGTTTAGTAGGACTTAACGTCCTACTTTTGGAAGTTATTGTTCAACCATCTTGACTTAGTACTACGCCTATTGCAGACGAAATTGTATTTGTTTCTAATTAGAAAGGTTTTCCCAAATACATTATTTGTAGAACCAAAGTTGAAGCAAAATCTTGGAGAACCTTCCCAAATCCATTATTTGTAGAACCAAAGCAGAAGGAAATCCATTAGTACTAGGGCCAAAGCTGAAGCAAGTTTCAAATCTTGGAGACCCTTTGCGTGTTGTTCTTTCCAATATAGATTCTCATGCTTCTGTTGAGGTTAGTTGTGGCCTAAAATACAACTCTTGGAAAGTTGAGGATAAGGATAGGGATGATGAGCATTCATGTCACTAAAAAATGATCCTATCAAGGGATGTCATTATACATATAAGAATATCTATGCTACCAAGTTCGAAGGCTGAATATATATGTATGATATAGGTAATATGCTTATGCTTATATATATATATATATATATATATATATATATATATATATATATATATATATATATATATATATATATATATATGAGAAAACACACATGAAATTCGTGTCCTCAATAGTATACTCTACGTTTTATGTGCATTCATGTCACTAGACAATGAGCCTTTTAAGAAATTTCATTATACATCCAACAACATCTATGATACCAATATTGAAGAAGAGATATATATGATATTGGTGGCATATTTATACATGAGATGAAGCACATATTTATCCCTTCTTGCACTTTTGCTATCACTTGCCTAAATGTTGATGCATAAGTAGAGGAAAGAGGTTTGTCTTGATGTAGCTTCTCAAATATTGTTTTTGCAACTCAATTAGTGTTTGCATCTCCAAAAGTGGCAATAACCTCTCAGAGAAATCCCTCTCGGTTATGGAGGATCACCATGTTCTTGTCCAAGTTTGGAGCGAACCATGATAGTGCTTGACCATAGATAAGGGTTCCAATAAAACTGACTTTGGATGTATCATCTAAATATCAATCAAGTTGCATGCAAAGGAATAGTCTAACTTGATGCAAGAATCCTCAAAACTTCATACAATCATCATTGAAATATTTTGGCAAGCAAATCCTCGACTACATGGAATGTGGACTAGCATATTAATTTACTTTGTATTTGCTTAAAGATCTTCAATTCATTCTTGTAACTCATTAATTGTTTCGTCTAGTGCAAAGGATGTCCTATCTTGACTTGTGTGTGTCATTGAGTCATGTCATCAACTTTTTTCTTGAGGCTATTAAGTGATGCCAGAATTTGTGTAATTGTTATCTCCATGGTGCAAGATCTTAAATATAAGATAGCCTTTCCAAAGTGTCAGAAGAGGATTAGAATATGATCTTTGACTGGCCTAGAGAAAAATAGTGAAATATGCCTCTAATTAAAATATTATCCACAAAGGGAAATCGATACAAACCAAGACTAATAGGTATCAATAACTAGACTAGAAAAGATCTAAGAGATCCCACAACCCTAGAACCTATGTATGAGACACAATATAACAATTATAAGATCTCCCTTGATGGACATGAACTAGATAAAAGATAAAACTAGACAATATCTCATACTATGAGATTACATGATGTTTAATACCTAGACTAAATAAGAGTAGTCTGAGGAGATGGATAGGTCTGCTCCAAAGATGAGCTGGCCTTGCACAAAACGTGCTCTACATTGCCAAGTTAGCTCCAAGGATGCTTAATATAATTATTTAGCTTCATATTAATGCATTCGGAACCACCAAGAGATTTGCAACAACATTCCCAAAAGTTTGCATCAAAACAGATAACTTGCATAAGCAACAAAGGAGAAGAAACCTTCTATTTTTGGAATATAAGTACTGAGTGTTTTGTTCAGGGTTGACAATCTGGTATGAATTGACTAGTGAGATTTTTCACACATCTAATTGGAGTATGTAGCTAATGAAAGCAAGTTATTTCATCGATTTTGCTACACCATACATTGAGAAATCTACATTTCTAAATCATGTGTTGTTTGGAGATATTAGGGAGACCAAGCGCACTTTGATCCCTATTGATTTGCCTTAAAGACCTTTCACCTATATGAGCTAACCTCTTGTGCTGAATCTCCAACTCTGATAGGCTTTGACTACCATAATTGAACCAAGCAATGTTCCTAGGATCTTGGAGCTCAAATGTAAATAGTTTACTAGACATTTCTCCGCTTGCTATCCTCTTGAATCCATAATATGGATCTTCAAAAACTGCTCCATTCTTTGTGAATCTGACATGCAATCCTTTTTCAACAATCTAACCTACACTTATGAGATTTTTGGTGATAGTTGGCATATATAATACCTTGCTCAATAGGTTCATCTTAGCATATGAAGTCTTCACATTGCCTATCTTTTCCACTCGATGTCTTGTGTCATCTCTTGTTTCAACTTCATGTCTATTACTTGGATCCTCCAAGTGTGAGAGTAGAGCTACCTACTACATGATTTGAGAAACTTGAGTCTATATAGAATACATGTTCATCTACTTTACCTTGCTTCATGGTCAAGTTCATAAGAAGTAATGCATCTTCTTAAGTTTGATCATCTACATGGTTGTTGTAGTCTCTCCTTCCTCTATATCTTCCTTGATAATTATTGTTGTTATATGAGTTGTTATTGTAACCATTGTTGTTGTTGAATCTACCTCTTGAGCTTCCATAGGCTCCTCCATTGTAACCTCTTCCTCTTTGATTTCTAGGATTCCTGAAACAATTCTCAGTAATGTGATTAGTTAAGCCACACATGGCACATGGAGAGGAGCTTTGAGTTCTCCCCACCTTGTCTTCCTCCTCTGCCTCTATTTCTTGAGCCTCTAGCTCTACTTGCAAAGGTTGCTTGAGAGGTACTACCTTCGTCATCAGACCTTTTACCTTTGCCTTTGCTATCTTTATTCTTGTTCTTATCTGTATAGAGGGTAGAGGATTGATTACCTTTTGAGTTGTCTCCATTCTTCATAAGCTTTGCCTCAAGTGTGAACAATTGTCCCATGAGTGTGATGAAATTAGGAACTTGCATATCAATGTAGAGATCCATGGCTATGGTGAAAACCTCCCATTTGTCATCTGCCTTTATTCCATTGATCACTTGCCTTACTATGTGCTCTTCATCAATGATCTCTCTAATGCTTCCAAGTTGATCTGCTAGGTATTTCATAGTGACAAAATTAGTGACACTTATCTTGGGCATCTTCTTGATTGTGGTGAACTCCATCCATAGTTGATTCTTTCTTGGCTTGATATATGATGAGAAGAATTCTTCAAGAGCATTCAAAGTCTTTTGTGAAGTCTTGCAACTCCTCATGTGTGGAAGTAAAAAATCATAGATTGAGTTGAGAATATATGACCTAGCTAGAGCATCCTTTGAACACCATGTGGTTAACCTCTCTAATCTTCTTTGAGTTGGTTGTTTAGGGCTCATAACTTGGTATGAATTCACCAGAGAGCTTTTACACACATCTAATTGGAGTGTTTTGCTAACTAAAACAAGTTATCTCATCAATTTAGCTACACCATACACTAAGAATAGAATCTAACAAGTCAAGGGGGTCATCCCAACATTTTAGGATCTAAAAGGTATGCAGACACAGTCACCTTCTATGATTCATATCACAAGATGCTATAAACCAAATGTAATGAAAATCGATATGCAAGAAGTAGACACTTCAATCTAAATGTTACAGTTTAATGTATTGAAAATGAATGAGTGCACACAGAGAAATCAATTCCACAAAATCACGGTAATGAAGAAGATGCACCATAGAATAGTAGACAGAGACATACTTGATGAAATGTATCAAAATGTATATGCTAATGAATATATGATACAAGGGAAGTATAGTGGAATACTCATAAATGAAGTGAGCTCAATGTGTGCTCACTGATGTAGCTCAAAGTCTCTCAGAATGGCTCTCATGTCATGGGACTAAAAATATGTGTATTTATACACATGTTCTAAGTTTGAATTTGATTTTTTCCTCAAAGTGATCCTACTTTAGAGATGATTCTTCCTACCACATTAGTCATGGATTCAACTCCCTAATTTTATGAGATTCTTTGTTCTTTTGCTTTTATATTTATCTAAAGTAACTTTGCCCAAAATGACTGGCATAGGTTCACATGTAGTTCTTTCTTGTGAAGACATAAAATGATTTGAAGTATTGAATAATTAGCCAAGCACTTAGCCTTGCTAATTGTACCAATATATTAGAACACAAAACTAAGAAAGAACATAAAATTGAACTTATAATGTACTGAATAGGAGATTGAGACTCCTTGAACTCATCACGGACATAGATTATGCCTTTTCTTTTGTTGTACACAACAAGAAGAATCTTTTTCTCATGTACATCGATAGAAACATATGTAGCTTTGCCAGGCAACAAGAAGGAAGCTATGAGGAGGCTTCTCTTCTCCTTATCGTCCAATGATCAACAAGATCCAAGATCCAAACCTCTTTCCAATCCTCACTTCTCAAACATCCTCCATAAGCATGTGTTGCGTTCATGAGCATGTGGTTGAAATTTCATTTAATTTAAGTTGCATTGTGAGGTTTAGGGTTATGGCTTAAAGTACAACTCTTGGAAAGTTGAGGATAATGATATTTCTAGTCGACAATAAGGATATGGATGATGAGCATTCATGTCACTATGCAACGATCATATCAAGGGATGTATGTCATTATACATATAAGAATATCTATGCTACCAAGTTTGAGGAAGATACATGTATGATATTGTTAGCAGGCTTACATAGATATAAGACAACGCATATAAAATTGGTGTGTATGTTGTATATTATGGAATCATGGAAGGTTAAATGGATTTTTGATGTTTTTAAATGTCCAGAAGGTTTTAATGTGGTTGTGTTTGATCTAGCAGGTGAAGAAGCATGACGGTATGGATACAAGTGGATGCATATAAATAAATAAATTCGAAGATTAAATCAAAGACTTTTAGAATAAGTTATATTTAGGTTTAACTTGTTGTAAAAGTAGTGCTTCACTTAGAAAACGACGCCTTTTGTAAATAAAGTAGTTTTTCTTAAAAGTCGCTTCTAAACGTGACGGCTCTCATGTAACTTCTATTTTCAAGACGTAATAGAAATAAACCTATAAATACGGGTACTCTAATAGACTCATCCATCAGAGTACACGGGGGGAGATTGCACCCAATATCGCGTTGATTGTCTCTTTGTTTATGATTCCTGTTCCGTCTTCTGTCTACCTCTGTGTGTGTGTGCACTGAAGATCCTGATAACAATGGTATCAGAGCCTGGCACGTATCACTTCAGAGGAGATTGTTTGCCGAGGGGATTGTTTGTGTTCTCTATTCGCGAATCCAAATCCAAATCCGAATCTGAATCCGTGTCCGCTTCTGCTTTTGCTTCAGTTCCAGTTCTAGAACCAGAACCTGCGTTTATACCTATGATTACACCTACGTTTACGCCTGCGGCTTACTCCAAGGCGTCGACTAAGGCAAAGAACTTAGGCAATACATTGGCAACATTGGCACCCAAGGTGACCGTTGGCTACACGCGAGGCAATTTTAATTTTGAGTGGCAATAGAGAGTTTTAGACTCCCTAAGGTAGGGATTTTAACCCACAACCTCCTACTTACAAGGGAAGTACTTTAACCACTACTCCATCTTTTTGAGTTATCACTCTATCTCTCTTTTGTGATATTTACACCAACTTCACCTCCCTCTTCTTTTTCCAAGTCCCAAGTTAAGCTCACACATGTGGAAGCGCCCGTCGATTTTCCTAGGGAAGTGCATCATCAAAAGGGCATAACTTTCACTATATAACTCGGATTTTAGCATATAATATATCGTTGCAAAGCTCTCGGAACAAGATTTTTAGCTAACCTATTAGATTGAGAATCCAACATAGTTTGAAAGAGGGATTTTTTTTTCTAGTTATAGACCCTATAACGATGGAGGATTTTGGCAATTCACCTTTACTTGGAGTCTCAAGCAACAGTTAGAGATTATGCACCAAGAACATCAAGCACTTCAACAAACTATACAAGAACGCTATGCTATGCTCCAATTCGATGGACGAAAGGATGGCCGATTTTTCCTATCATGGCTCTCCTTATTCAATGATTTCTATTCTGATGAGTCATATTCAGAAAATAAGAAAGTCAAGTTTGCTACCAATTATTTGGTAGGAAGATCTCAACTATGGTGGAATGATCTTTGTCATTGTGCAGATTGTCCACGCACATCGAAGGCTTTTCAAGAAGAGTTTAAGGATTCTTTCCTACCTTTACAGTTCAACCTACATGTTCGACAATTATGAGCTGAATTTACATGGATGGAAGGTGATACATTGACAACCTATACAGACCGATTTTACCAATATTTAGTAACTCTTCGCTTGCTTGAAGATGTTTCCAATGATACTATGAAGAAGTATGATGATGGGATATATAAGGAGGTTCATGCAAAGCTTTGCTCACGCCATCCTACATCGCTTCATGAAGCCATTGCCTTTGCTCATGATGCGGAGAATGAGTACCAATTACTTATCAAGAGGATCCGTTTGCAGTAGCCACATCAACAACCATCTTTTTGCTAGCTTAATTTTCTTTGATTATATGTAATGCATTTACACATAGAATTTTTTAAATTACTTTAGATATACTTTTTGAATATTGACTTACATAAGACTTCTTTATCACCTCATTATGATCATTTAATTTTTGCATATCATTCCCAATTACATTAAACTTTCAGGTTTCGATTCCATGCATGTGTTTTACATGGTTCATGCCTACTATTGTTTAGTGATGGGACATGCGACTGATCATCCATGTCTATTTTTCTATTTATCAACTGAGGTTAGTTGCTTGTCAACTGGGAGGCATGTTGTATATTATGGAATCATGGAAGGTTAAATGGATTTTTAATGTTTTTAAATGTCCAGAAGGTTTTAATGTGGTTGTGTTTGATCTAGCATGTGAAGAAGCATGAGGGCATGGATACAAGTGGATGTGTATAAATAAATAAATTCAAAGATTAAATCGAAGACTTTTAGAATAGGTTATATTTAGGTTTAACTTGTTGTAAAAGTAGTGGTTTGCTTAGAAAGCGATGCCTTTTATAAATAAAGTAGTTTTTCCTAAAAATCTCTTCCAAAAGCGATGGCTCTCATGTAACTTCTATTTTCAGGACATAATAGAAATAAACCTATAAAAATGGGTACTCTGATAGACTCATCCATCAGAGTACACGGGGGGAGATTGCACCCAATATCGCATTGATTGTCTCTCTATTTATGATTCATGTTCCATCTTCTGTCTATCTCTGTGTGTGCGTGCACTGAAGATCCTAATAACAGTGTCCTCTAAGTTTTATGTGCATTCATGTTACTAGACACTCAGCGTTTTAAGAGATTTGATTATACATACAACAATATTTATGATGCAAATATTGAAGAAGACTTGGGAAAAGGTACACATGTGATGCCAATATTGAAAACGACTTGAGAATTCCATCCCCTCTTTACACATGCCAATATCTTTTGAGACTTTGGAAAAGGTATTCACAATGGATACACATGATGAGCTCTTAAATAGCTAGTTTCCAATATTTAATTAGTTCCAGGATAGGTGGAAAATCCATTGGGGATTTTTTTAATCCGTTGAAACCTTTCAATATGACTCATCTAACATCTAAGTGGTATTATATACTTGGGGTGCTTCATCCGCACTTGCATTCAAGAGATACAAACTTATAAAACATAGGAAACCTAAGATTGTATTGTCTACAAGTTAATGTTGGTCTTCCAAGTGCCTCAACACAAAGTTACTAATAAAATATCTCATACTATTCCATGTATATAGAAATCCATCATGGAGAGTTTCACTTTTTAGTCGTGTATGACATTGAAGAACCTAGTGGAAATGTTTTTTGCCTAATGAAAGGGCCATGAAAGAAGAGTACAAAGACTATACACCCAATTGAGGGATACTTGCTTATATTTTCCCGAATATGAGAAACTTATCTTTCCATATTAGAACTATCCCACTTTGATGGAATCCGAAACTTTTTCTTGTTTCATTGCGTGTTTTTGTATGATTCCAACTTGCATCACGGTCATGTGTTTTATCTTCTATCATGTCTTATCTCCCATGTGAACAAACCCTCGCTTGGAGCACCTTGGATATCCATTTGGACTAGCCTTGCCACATCATCATGAAAGCTTCTAGAACATAGCACATGTCATCACATTCATCAATGATGATGACATCTTGGAAAATTTAAGAACACTCTTACTCATCCTCCAACACCTATATAAGGAGATTGTCCATCGACATTCTTACACTTTTCAATGCCAATTTTGGGAGCTTAAGGACTTAGAGTCTCAAAGTAAGTGCCTTCCAAGTTTTAGTTTTTTTTTAACTCAGTTCCTTATTCTACTATTGGCTAATCTAGTTCCTAGTTATCTTTTCTTTCATCTTGTAATCTCTAATCTAGTTCCTAGTTATCTTTTCTTTCATCTTGTAATCTCGTAGTATGAGATCCTATTTAGTCTTGTACCAATGGTCTTGCGTTGTAGGATATTGCAACCAACTCTGCACCAAAATGACTAGATGAATGAATGAGTGATCTCCTCCTAACCAAACCTCATAGATATAGCCTTCCTCAAGGGTTACTTGAATGAATGAGTGCCCTCATCCTCAAGTAACCTTCTACAAGGAGCTCTTCGACAAAATCATCTTCCATGTCTCTCTTGGGATATGCATCAAGACCTCCCTTTTCTCTTACTTGAGAATTAATATTAAGCCAAACTACTTGCTTGGTTTTATTTTAGAAAAACTTAGGCTTAGCTTAAGCGAAATCCACTCTATAATATTCTTTCATCCTTGAACAAATTTTTACCTTGAAAAATGGGAGATATATATATATATATATATATATATATATATATATATATATATATATATATATATATATATATATATATATATATATATATATATATATATGTGTGTGTGTGTGTGTGTGTGTGTGTGTGTGTAACTATAGGCCATCCCTAGAGCCTCATGTTTTAACCTAGAAGAATATGCTTTGATTTGTTCTTTCATTAATTTAGTTTGCAACTTGAAATTGGAAAGTGTGAAACCTTTAATGGATTGTGGAAAACTCTTTCTCAAGTTGAATTTTACTCAATTCCATCCTTTCTTTTTACCAATAACTCTTCGTACAAATGACTTCTTGTATGTTTCTCTCGAGTGTGAAGTATCCTTTCAAGTTCATTATGATCTATTTCATTTACTTGAAGTGGAATTGTTATCTATTTTCCTAGAAGATTATCTTAATGTGTCAGACTCTTTCTAAGTCGGTTAACATGGAATACTTAATGAATCCAACTTTCCTCTCGAACGTGTATTTCATATGCATCTAGCATTTCTTTTAGAGAGGGACTAGTAGAAGGCCATAGAATCTCTAAAGATAATTTATAAGTATTTTTTCCAATTCAAAAAGCCTATAAGTTCCCTTGACTGATATAAATTGAGCTAACTTAGACAATCGATCCACTACTACCCAAACTGATCCATAGCTTTTATAAGTGTATGATAACCATGTAATGAAGTCCATGGAGATGCTTTACCCATTTCCCTTTGTGAAACCCCAAAGAATGCAATAATCCTCCCATTTTCAATCTTTAAAACGTATTCATTTGACATTTATGTCATTTAGATACATATATATATGTACATATTGATAGATACTAGGCCAATAAAAATGTCGTTTAACTAATTTGTAGGTTCGGTTATTGCTTAGATGTCCTACACTTGGGGCATTGTGGAATCAAAAAGTACATGATTTCACATATCCAAGTTATTTTAGGCACAAACCTTACCTTTATAAAGCAAATATTTATATTTGGAGGGAATATTTTCTAAACTTATGTTCAAAAGTACGTACATAATGTGCTTGTGCTTTCCCAACTACTTTCCATGCTTGATTGTAGCTTGGATCTTCTTTGGGACATACCTTTAAAAGTGGAAATGAATTCATTTTGAACTTGTACAAAACTGAGATTCTTCAACATGGACATCTCACTTAGGGTATTGGCCACTGGATTGAACTTTCCTCTTCTATATCGGAGTTTGTATTGAAACTCTTGAAGCTGTTTCACCCATCTAGTTTTTCTACTCCTTTAATCTTGTTGGTTTATCACAAATATTTCTTGCTCATAGGTAGAATAGTTTTGTTGAGTAGGACTTAATGTCCTAGTTTTGAAAGCTATTGCTTGACCATCTTTAGGTTAGTACTATGCCTATTGTAGATGAAATTGTATTTGTTTCTAATTCGAAAGGTTTTCCCAAATCCATTATTTGTAGAACCAGGGCCGAAGTTGAAGCAAGTTTCAAAACCCAGAGACCCTTTGCTTGTTCTTCTTTCCAATATAATTTTTGATGCTTCCCTTGAGGTTAGTTGTGGCCTAAAATACAACTCGAGGAGCATTCATGTCACTAAAAAATGATCCTATCAAGGGATGTCATTATACATATAAGAATATCTATGCTACCAAGTTTGAAGACCGAAGATATATGTATGATATAGGTAACAAGCATATATATATATATATATATATATATATATATATATATATATATATATATATATATATATATATATATATATATGTATGTATGTATGTATGTATGTATATAAGACAACACAGATGAAATTCGTGTCCTCAATAGTATATTCTAAGTCTTATGTGCATTCATGTCACTAGACAATGAGCCTTTTAAGAGATTTCATTATACGTACAACAATATCTACGATACCAATATTGAAGAAGAGATATATATGATATTGGTGGCATATTTATACATGAGATGAAGCACATATTTATCCATTCTTGCACTTGTGCTCTCACCAAAATACAAGCTTAGGCAAAACTTTAGGATAACCTTATAAAGCTTAAGAGTTCGCTAATCATGCCACCTATCGAAAACTACGAATCAAAGTAAATATTCCCTGTGTTTTTCAATGCATCAAATTTTCCTATATGGACTATACAAATATAATTAGAAGATATTAGAAAGCCGCATTTTTGTGAGCACTATGATTATATGCAATAGAACCAAGCACAATGGGAGGATAATGTATGCAATGAAAAACATTTCAAGGATCTCTTCTAGCAAGGAAGTTCATATTCTTCGTTGGTCACCAATACTTTATTTTGGCATGATCTGTTTTCTTATCATAGAGTTTTATTATTAGGAAATATTGAAAAAAGGAATCACCACGTTAGAGCCAACGATCATTTGAGACTTGGGGAACGGTATTCACAATGAATACACATGATGAGCTCATAAATGCCTTATTTCCAACATTTAATTACTTCCATGACAGGTGACAAATCCATTGTGAAGTTTTTTATCCATTGAAGCCTATTCAAAAGATACAACCTTATAAAACAGAGGAAACGTAATATTGTATTGTCTAAGTTTGTACTAGTTAGGAGAGGAATATCATACTATTCCATGTAATATCATACTCAAGAGAAAGTCTCTAATAGATTATGTCATACTATTCCATGTATATATTCTCCTTTGGTTCCAAACCAACCCTTGTAGCTAATATGTTGACCATCACATAGCTTCTCTCAAGCTCACTCATTCATTCGTACATACAAGCATGCATACAAAAATACATACACTCCTGCATGCATACATTCATACATCCATTAAAGCATACATTCACGCATACAAGAAAAAACATAGCTCTAACATTATATAAGTTAATTTCATTGATTTCACGCAAACCAGTATAGAACAAAATTATTCAAACTTTGAATGAACGAAAAAGAAAATTGTGTTATGTGTGTGTGTTTTATTGTTGGTGAAAAGGAAGAGAAAGGGAATGGTTCTCTTTTTTTTGGAGTGTCTATGAGTTTGTTTACATGCATGGATGTATGTGCACACGTGCAAGTGAATGTGCATGTGAAAGACTTTCTTGAATGTGCATGCGTCTGCTTGTGCTTTCGTTTCAAAGTGAAAATATAAAACAAGATGGAAAACACAGAAGAAGGAAAACAGAAGAAGAAGGAAAACAGAAGTCACTGACATCAATGGTGCGATTGACACGATAAAAAACAGAAGTCACTGAGAGATGCATGCATTTACTACATTGTGAACATTATGGGAGATGCATGCATTTACTACATTATGGGAGATGCATGCATTTACTACATTGTGAGTTCCTACAATTTACAGTGCAGCTATAAAAGTCTCATTTTCTTATAACATAATTTTTTATAGCTTCATAAAATCATCGTCGAAATATTTTGGCATGCAAATCCTCTACTACACGAAAGGTGGACTAGAATATTAATTTACTTGATTGCTCCTTTTATTGCTTCAGGATATCCAATTCATTCTTGTAACACGTGGATTGTCATAGGTATGAGACACGATATCAAAATTATAAGATCTCCCTTGATGGACATGAACTAGATACAAGATAAAACTAGAGAGACGATCTCATACTATGAGATTACATAATGTCTAATAGTGAGACTAAATAAGAGTAGAACAAGGAGCTAAGCAAAAACATAAACTTGAATTTATAAAGTACTAGTTAGGGGACCGAGACTCCTAAAGCTCCAAAGTCTTGCATTGTAAAAACTCAAGATCTCTATGGGAAAGCCCTTATATAAGTGTTCAAGGGCAATTATCAAGGGAAGTTTCATCATATGATACCATGGATGATATCAACAAGTTGAAATAGGATCATTGAATATTAAAACAAGGCATATAATCCATCCTTCTGCGGATTTTCGCATGCTTCTAGATTATGATATTAGGTTTCTTAATTTTCACAAAATTATAAGATATGAAAAGTCACGTGATAACTAAGATTCCATCCATCGCGACAGACACCCATCTATCGCGATAGACCAAAAGGCATGAGAGACGACAGTCTCAGTCTATCGCGACAGACACCATCTATCGCGACAGACAGAGACCCACGACAGACACTGTCTATCGCGACAGACCAAACCACGACAGACAGCGTCCATCACGACAGACACCGTCTATCGCGATGGACAGCACCACGCAACAGAAAAAAATATAAATATATATTTGTATGTCAAAGAAAGACAAGATTCGAAATGGTCACTAATATAAAATCTTCACTCGCGAAATTTTTTGGATATATAGTTTCTTGATTTGAGAAGACTATCTTTCTAGTGCAGAAGTGAGTACGAAGGTCATTAGAGGGCATGTTAAGTTCAAGAAGTATTATTGTTCCCTCTCGCTCACTCTAGGCGTGCATGAATTCGGAGCGATCTGAGTCCTGACATGCATTCCTTTTGGTTGTCCTTACCACCTACCACATTAAAGAGAGGTTAAGGCGGGCAATACCCCTCGATTCTCTCTCTTGTTGAGGCGGTTGTCATCGTGAGTTAGGGGGAGAGCATGCTCTCCATCCCTTTTGTCTTTTCGAAGACGCAGGCAGCAACGACATTCCTTGGCAGGTTATGGTGTTGTCTGCTCCCCCTCCGTGTGTACTTCATCAAGTTGAGACTCTGTGTCTCCCCCTCTACATCACACTTGCCATGGAGGTAGGGGTAAGGCTGCACCATGACTTCTCTCTGCAAGCAACAGAAGATGGGTTGAGCCTCGCTCCCCTTGTGCTTCTTTACTTCGCAGACTGGAGCTTCGTGTTCCCTCTTCTTTGTGTTGGACTTAGCTTTTGCCGCTCCATATCTGTTACATGACGAATGTCTCTGTTGCATGGTGCAGGTCTGGTTGTGCACTTAACTACTGAATCTTTACGAAGGATTATGCAAGTCTAAGCCTTTGGCCCTTGATGTGCGCGATTGCTCAAAATTTTTCTCCCACAATCGATCTCCTCTTTTGGCATCAAGCTTTGTAGTATGTTATTTTCCATTAACAATCATGTTGTATGTACAAGTTGCACTGGTCGTGCTGCGGCATGTATGAGCTTTGCAATCGTTTGTTTTTCATCTCTGAGACGTGGTGCGAGGCTATGGTGGGTTGAGCTTGGTGCTCCTCGACTGCTTTAGGGGTGCAAAACACATAGCTGTTGGGGTAGAATGGATGCATGGCTTCCATCGTTACTTCCGGACTAAGCCCAGTTGTCCCTTATGATTTCTTATGCTGGTTCTATCGGAAGGGCTAGCCCTATACTCCCTTTTTGTATCACACGTTTCCAGTGAAATGGTTGTTGTCTCCTTCTTTCCAATCCTGACATGCGGAAACTAAGGAGTATATGTACGATTCTCTCCTTCTCTATTGCTTGAAGACCTGTGTGTGGGGTTTGTTCTTCACTTGGCAACCATGATCCTTATTTCCATTCATAATGCGATGCCGTTTCTTCTCATGAATCAATAATGATGCGTAGTTTGTCGGTCACCAAGTAATGTCGCACTTTGTCCATTCAAGCATCACATTGGTTCTTGATAGTGTGTGTGTATATTCTATTGATATTGATCATGGTTAGATGTTCTCTGTTCTAATCTTTTGAGTGTGATGTGCTTCTAATGCTTGAATCATGGTTACTTTACATACAATGGTCATGACTTGGGTTTGCAGGTCTGGGTTTCAGATTCGGAGCTGTTGGAATTCCCCCTAATCTCTATGGTTCACATGGTTCACGTAAACAACTTTTCCTTAAACTCAAGACCCATCAGTTGAGATTTGATTCCTCATAGCCCTCATAAAGAATGAATTTTCCTAGGGATTCTCTACTATGATGTCCTCCGAGAAATTCTCTTGGGCCACCATGTTCTCTACACTTTTTGCAGACTCTCGACTCATGGCTTCTTGTCACTACCACTTAGAGAAACAGAGAAATTGCACAACTACCGACTTGGTGTGATGTTAACTATGAGATGTGCTTGGTTGCTAACAAGCTTTCTAATCTGTTTGGCACTTGTCTTAATGACGACTATCATTTATAGTACATGCTTGGTCACAGTTCCATTATTCTAAGAAGTTGGCTTTGTCAATTGCATATGTTTTTCGAGTTCTGTGATTGATTTGGTTTGGAGGAGGATTAATGCTAATTGTATGACATTGTGATTTTCTTTTCAAAGATAATATATGCTTCGTTGGTGCATGAATCTCTTGACTGCCTTCGATGAAATTGCATTGAAGTGCTGCACTATTTTTAGATGAAGGAACTATTCAAAGATGTTCAAAATGCATCCTTTCTTTCCTTTGAATAGCATGAAATCCTTGCCAACTATAGCTCACACGAATGCTCTCTCTCTTTCCAGCAATATTAGACATTTTTGCAATCATGTTGCAACATATGTCCAAGATCTAATATGTTTTTGGGTCCAAAAAAACTGGAGTTTAGATGTAAGTGAGGTGTTTGTATGTCGCTTAGATGTTGGGGTAAAGGGGGGGCCATCAATGGTGTGGTGTTTTGCCGCTACTCAATTAGATCGAACACCTCGATCCCTCTCTTTAATCAAATAGGACTTTTCGATATCTGTTTGAGTTGGTGGAGAAAGCTACGAGAAAGGTGAGACTAATGCCATGTGACCATGCACAATGTGACTCCTAATGAATATTCTTCTCTTGACTCTCCATGCAGAAAGGATGTTTTAATTCCAATTTGGTGATTGAAGTTAAATCAATGTCTTTGTTTCTGCACTTGAAAATTTTTCGACCAAGGACATATGAAGTGTTACAGCTCATTGCATGAATCTTGATTATACTTCATGTTAAAGTGCTCCACCTCCATAACGAGATGGTAGGCCTAATTGGCTTGAGGTGCGCAAGTTCTCCCATGGTGCTTGTATTGTTCTTCATTTGACCAAGGATGTTATGGGATTTTTGACTATCTGTAAATTGTGAAGAATGTGTTGCAACTGCCCAGGACTTCTAGGACGCTCAGCCTTGAGCACTCCTGCATATAATTGGCCTGAGGTACATGATAGAGACATTGCAAGGTCTGCACTACTCACAGAGCATCAATGTGGTTCATTCTATCACATAGGATGGTGGAGTTGGCTCATCAAAATTTGAATGTTGTTTTAACTTATCATTCTTTACACAAATACTTTATGCGGTTCTTTCACATGATCATCTATGCTTACATGTTATTCAGAGGGTGTATATGTCCACTTTTCCTGCCTGCTCATTAAAACCATAAGTCAAGGAGATTGTGAGTCAAAAAGATCATGTAGAAGACAGAGAATTATAATTTCTTGCTAGGCAATTTCTTTTTGGAGTGCAGGAACAAGAATATAGTTGTAGCCCAATGTTTTCTTGCTCATTCTGATTGTTCTATCTGTAGTCAAGAATGATTAACTATTTTTTATTTAGACATTGTGGTGTTCAGATTGGTGGCTCCCATCTTATACATTTTTGATGTTTGGTTTCAAATGCCATCTATGTTCTTTGCTAAAACTTGGAGATGCAAGTTTTGGTGCCCTACCAAGGAGTGATATACATGTTGGATACGAAGACTGCTGACTCCTTTAAACCACCTCATAGCTGTGTACTCATCAATAAGATCTTCTTTCTTAAATGGAAAGCTTTCAGGTTTGAAAGAAAGAGGATGGTGGCTGGTCTTGTGAAGTTTCTTGGAGATGGATAAAATTGCTTTCTTCCTCCATATGTTTGTGTGGTTGCATATGATCAATATGTTTGAAAGTAAATTCGTGTTTTTATAGGGTTGATGTGTGAATGTTGTGTTTGCTCCAGGAGAGTGTCTGCTCAATGTTTTAGGCACAAAATCTGAAGGATTTGTCGAATTTGTCTTGATTTAGCAAAGCTACTGGAAGTGTGTGTGGGTTTAGACTTGCTCAGATACAATATGAATGTTGCTTGATGTTCTGTATCCATTGACCCACTGATAGGAATCAAGTCCAAGACTACACAACTCTTGCTACCTGCTAATGCATCTCTTTATTCTACTCTTTATTAATACATGTGGGTGTTTCTTGTAAAATTCCTAGGTTGGGTGCATATTGCTTATACTTTAAGATGATCTTCATGGCGTAAGCATGTATTCTTTAAAGGATATTTGCAGGTGAACATGCACATAAGGGGTTGAAATTCTTGATTTAGACCTTGACTAAATTAAGTGTAAAGTCATGAATGAGTGATTGTTTTTTTTGCTAGGAAGGTAACTCTCTAGTTTCACAATGCTCATTTAAAGGCTTAATTTTTCATCATACATTGCAGGTCAAAACTACAACATTGATCCTTCTTACCTCCTACGGATGATGTGCTACTATGCTTTGTAGGAAGAGTGTGGGATAAGTTGTTTGAATCTCATGAATGCTTGTAAAATGATAGGACTCATAATGTGCACTATAGTCTAATCATTTTGTGAACACATCACACTCAAGTTAACTTCCAAGCTTGTTGACTAGGTGCATAGTATAAACGATGGCAGACCTTAGGCTACATTCACTTCATGCTTTACATTGAAAAATATCACTCACTTGAGAATAACCAAAGTAGAATCATTGAGGCATAAGGGATAGACACTTTGGGTCTTGATTGGGCCCCTTGTTTTTTGGGGGCTATTTTTTCTTTGCAGGAGGAAGAAGATTTTCATGCAGAAGAGCAAGTCTTGCAGCAATAGATGTTTCCTGAAGTGGAAACTAAAAATGGAATTACATCTTGTGGCGGGTTCTTTTCCATTTCAGTCTACTTGCTATGTATGTTTAAATTTCAGGTATTGGAGCCTTGAGAGAAGGCACATTGGATGGAGGCTGGGCTGACTTCCCCCCAAGGGGATTGTGTCGCTCACCATTGCTGGAATGAAGAAAAGACTGACGGCTTGAAGATTGGCAGCATTGCAGATTTGAAGATCAGCTTGAAACTTTGCAGATTTTGAAGACTTGAAGATTTCCATACTTGAAAGACTCTACCTTGGGTCGGTTCAGCTATGTATGCTCTTCTCTTAGCTTTGTCGAGGACGACCAAGTCTAGGAGGGGAAGGAGTGTTGTTATAAGGGTTGCCCATAATTTTTCTCATGCTATGGCATCCTTTAGCCTTCATAAAAAACCCCTTTTTTGTAATTAGGAGATGTCCATATGAACCCTCTCCTAAACCCCTTTTTGATATTTCCTTTAATCTATGGTATTGAAGCCTTATCAATAAAGTAGCTTTTTGGCACATGTACAAAAAACCCACGTAGAAAATCCCCATGCGCACTCTCTCTCTAGTTTGTTACTTTTTGAAATCCCACTAACATATCAAGATCCTATTTTTGATTTGGCACATGTGGTCTTTTGACCACATGTTTTATTCACATATGCCTCTCTTCTTTTCTATATAAAGAAGAGCCTCGTTTGTAAAGGGGGTCCCTTGGCCATGGCCTTGGCCTCCATTCTGTTAATGGAAGAAGGTGTCATTTGTTACTCTCTTTCTTCCTTGTGTGCAAGGCGATGATCTATGTGTGTGGACTTGCATTTGGAGTTGGCTTGTGTGTGAGCATTGCTCTCCCTTTCTCCTTTTTGACGTTGGCCATGGTGCCATTGTTCATGGGCATGGGTGTGGATGCGTTACTTGCACTTCTTGCAACTTCACTTGGAGAAGCTTCTCACTTCCATGTGAGGCAGTTAGGGTCTGTTGCTCCCCTTTTCTCACCAAAAGGTCTGTAAGGGGAGACAGACGCTAGGAAGGGGGGGGTGTTGGCATACAAGTCATGTGAAGAGCATACAGGCGCAAAGGAGCAGTCATGCACAATACGGAAACAAGCCCTAATCATTTTTTTCCATGGACTATTCACAACTGAAGTGATTTTAATCACTACACAAACATTGTAAATTCCGTTTTTGGTAGAATAAATTCCATTTTGTTCAAGCCGAGGAGTCCTTGAGCTTGAGGAGTAGTATAATTAGCTACATATCAATTTTCATAATTTTTAGACTCCGTTTGAGCCCTTAAATAGGCTCTAGAACCTAATTTTTAACTAGGCCGGACACTAGGTCTAGACAAGGCCAAAGCTATTCAGAAAACTATAAAAAGAGCTAGAGAGCTCATTTTTGAGGTTAGATTGTTTTTTAATTGAGCTTATGTAAGAGAATTTCTGACTAATGCAAAGAACTCCATTGTTCCTCTCCTTGTTCTTGCTTTGTGTGCGCGTGTGTGTGTGTATGTGTGTGCATGTTTGTGTGCTTCTCACTCACACACTTGTGCCATCACTTGCTCATAGTCTTCATACTAGTCCTCACGTCTCCACAGATTGACAATTATGAGGTGGATCTCCTCACGTTGGTATTCACCATTGTGTTAGAGTGACAGACCCCTTTCTTCGGTCCAAGATAAGCTCTTCTCAACAAGAAATTTGATTGACATTGTTTGCATTGTGGAGGGTATGTGATGATAACGTTGAACCTTGATAAAGAATTATTCCATCAAGATTATCTTCTATTGAGTATATGGGTGATCATAAAGTACTATACATTCTAATGATTTTGTACACAATAACTATATGGGCTTCTCCCTGTAGATGGTGATGGAAGTTATTAAAACCATCTCGTGTTGTGAGAAGTATTTTAACATGGATTTTGTAGTTTATCTTTGGAGGGATAATTTCCTTGAATGATATGTGATAGGATATAGGCTTTTATGATCCCCATGTTCAAATAGAATGGCTTTCAAGACCAATTCTAAAGAACAATCTTTCAATCTACTACTTCAATTGTCATTGGTATTTTTTCTAAAGTATTGGGATCCTATGTTTTTTTTGTTTAATTGGGTTTACTCGTCTCCTTGTTCCAAAGAGGTAACTCAGACCCTAGAATTTGTTCTCTTATTTAGGAAGTTTACTAGATCGTACCCTCACTTTCAATAATAGAGACATAACTTGTTATCTCTCCTTCTCTCTGCTTCTATTGTGGGGTTAAAAATTAGAACCATGTTACATCTATTTGCATAGGTTTTGGCACACATTGTTATTTAGGAGTGGGATTTATCATTGAAAACTTTTCATAGGCAACATACTCTCTCTACTTATTTTTCTTGTTTTTTCTCAAGAGGTGGTGGCTATCACAGTCTTTAGCTTGGATGATGTATTTATTCAATGTGTTTATCCTAGGCATCATGAGTAAAAAGCCTTTCACATCATCTCAAACCCATCTAAATTGGCTTATGAAATATCCCCATGCAATGTGATATCACACATCACTTGCGTAAATGGTGATGCATAAGTAAAGAAAAGGGGTTACCTTGATGTAGCTTTCTCAAATTTTGTTTTTCCAACTCGATGAGTGTTTGAATCTCGTAGAGTGGCACTAACCTCTCGTAGAAATCCCTCGTGGACATGGAGGACAACCATGTTCTATTCCAATATTGGAGAAAACCATGATAGTGCTTGACAATAGAGAAGCGTGCCAATAAAATTGAATTTGGATGCATCGTCTAAGTATCAATCAAGGTGCATGCAAAGGAATAGTTTAATTTGATGCAAGGATCCTCAAAACTTTATGCAATCATCCTTCGAAATATTTTGACATGTGAATCCTCGAGTACATGAAAGGTGGACTGGAATATTAATTTACTTGATTGCTTCTTTTACTTGCTTTAAGATTTCCAATTCATTCTTGTAACTTGTGGATTGTTGCAGCGAGTCCAAAGGATTTCTCGACTTGTGTGTGTCATTGAGTCATGTCATCAACTTTTTGCTTGAGGATATATGGAGTGATGCCACAATTTTTTTCAATTTTGATCTCCATGGTGCACGATCTTAAATATAAGATAGCCTTTCCAAAGAGTCAGAAGAGCATTAGACTATGATCTTCGACTAGGGTAGAAAAAAATAGTGAAATTAATACAAGAAGTCGAACAACCCAAGACTAATAGGTATCAATAACTAGACTAGAAATGATCCAAGAGATCCCACAACCCGAGATCCTAGGTATGAGACACGATATCGAAATTATAACATCTCCCTTGATGGACATGAACTAGATACAAGATAAAAGTAGACAAGATCTCAGACTTACTATGAGATTAGATGATGTTTAATAGCTAGACGAAATAAGAGTAGAACCCGGAACTAAGCAAGAACATAAAATTGAACTTATAATGTATTGACTAGGTCTGACCTAGACTCCTTGAGCTCCAACGTAAAAACTCAAGATCTCTATGGGAAAGCCCTTATATAAGTGTTCAAGGGCAGTTTCATCATATGATATCAACAAGTCGAAATATTAAAACAAGGCATATAATCCATCCTTCTTCGGTTTTCTTTTCTAAATGGAGGTTTTGCGAAGGCCTACTCCTTCCGGCTTGAACTTTGAAATTACAATTATACAAGGAAGGGTATAGTACCCATGGGAACCCCCTTATCCCACAAGAACAGGGGCTTATCCCACAAGAACAGGGGTTTACATAGCTGTGTTAAAAGGCGGTCACAAGTACCACAAGGCAGAATAGGTGGTGGCACATCTGCCTCATGATAGATCATTCCTAGTTAACATGTCCCTCACAAGTGCTGCCAACGGGGGTTGAACCCTCACCCCTGCCTCAAATGGCAAGAGGCCCAACCATCCAGACAGCAATCCTTCTTCGGCTTTTCACATGCTTTCGGATGATGACATTAGATTTCTAGTTTTCTGGGCTCAAGATAGTTTCCTAACAGTGTTCATCACGTTATCCATCTTCAAAACAGAGGTAATCGAGAGAAAAGGAAAGATCACTTACCATCTCGAGCTACCAGAGATAGCCAAATCCATCCACCCTTTCTTATGGACAAGCTATGAGAGAGTCCGATGAATCTGACAACCTCAGTCTCACCAATAAGGTTCTAGAGCCTAACTTTTTTCAATTTATTCCACATGGACCGGAGAGAATTATGCACTCGAGAAAAAAATTTGGTAGAGGGAAGAGATAATTTGGTATTATACAGAGATGGTTTTCCAGTTTTCAATTGCCTTATCAATTTTGATAAGAGCTTTCAAAACCATGTTTTAAAGGATATAGTTTTCAAATGCTCATGTCTTCCAAAACCATGTTTTAAAACAAAAGTGCATATTGAAAAAAAAAGTGTGAACTCAACTTAAAATGATTTCTTCCTTTTCTTAAAATGATTGCTCTACTTTTGCCGTACACATCTACTTTTGCTGTACACAACCCGACAGAAACATATGTAGCTGCGAGGATCTATCATGCCAATACCTTTTTTTTTTGAGAGAGAATAATGAATTTGGAAAGACACACACCCGACCTTGTAAGGTAGAGGCACCCATCTTGGGGAACTTTGAGGCATCCAACTCAGGGTGGGACTTGAACCCTGTCCATCTCCCTAGGAGTACAAGGCACATCCGCTAAACCACACACGTTGGATAGCTCCACGATAGCTAAAACATCCATTGGAGAATTTTTTTAATCCATTGAAAGAGATATATATAACATAAATGAACCATGTGCAAAAATGTGGCAAACCGCTGCCATATATGAGCGAGAAACAAAATGTGGCAAACCACTACCATATATGAACCAAATACAGAATTGTGGTGCACCAATGCCATACGCAATAAAAAAATTCTCGCATATCACTACCATATACATGCCCAGAGGGATCAAAACATCTATATATGCAATCTTGCACAAACCACGCTCATGAAATGAGACAAATTGACATGATATTTATAAACAACAACTAAAAGGCACTAAAACGAGTTTAGAAGCTCAGCTCATTGTAGATACTCCCATGAAATGACAGCACGGACTCCCTCCAAGTCCTCCAAGAGCGCAACCAATCCATGATGATATCCATAAGCCTCCTATAGTCATGTCTAAAGTCAACCCACTACCACCTCCTACAACAAATAGATATCATGAAATGAAGTGTTCCATCTTTGTGAAGTTATGTGCTATGATGAGAATGAGATCATACTTGTCTGAATTTGAGATCCATGATAAAATCCATAGATAATGAAGACCACGACTATATTGGGATAAGTAGGGGTTGCAAGACCACAAGGTTTATGGCAAGGCACCTTAGATCCATTGCTTGTAGTATCAGAAGTACGGATATAATCTTTGATTCGGTTCTACATTTGGAGCTATCAAGAACCTTTTGATATGAGTTCTATTGTTTTACTCACTCCAAAGTGATATGATGTAAGACTATCATAGCAGTGCTGAAATATTTGGGCTCTTAGTTTTGTTGGAGGGACATGCAATAAGTTCTCTGTAATATAGTAGCCCATCACTTTCTTAGAACTCGTTCACTTCATGGCCTTTTTGTTCTTGGAAGTTTTGTTTGACATTGTAAGGAAACTCATCTTGCTGTAGATACTCGCGAACTATCTAAATCAAGACTAAATATTCTTGACAATTTGAGGAGATCACTACTAACTAGAGATTCATTACTAACTAGAGATTTTCTGACTTGAGTAGTAATCTTTCTTGTTGATCAAAAGCTTCTTCCTCTTTCTTTGGTCCAAGATAAGCTCTTCTCACCAAGAAATCTGATTGACATTGCTTGCATTGTGGAGGGTCCCCTTGCATTGGAAAAACTCAAGATCTCTATGGGAAAGCCCTTATATAAGTGTTCAAGGGCAATTATCAAGGGTAGTTTCACCATATGATATCATCGATGATATCAAGAAGTTGAAATATTAAAACAAGGTATATAATCCATCCTTCTTCGGCTTTTCACATGCTTCTGGATGATGGTATTAGATTTCACGATTTTCATTTTCAAGATATTTTTGTAATGGTGTCCATCACATTATCGATCTTCAAAAGAGAGAAATAAACTTTGAAGTAGGAGAGGAGGTCTACATGAGAAGTCCAAGTAGATCTCAAACCAAAGTTATCTCTTAGATATTGCAATCAATCCATGGTACTTGAGAGAAAAGGAAAGATCGCTTAGCATCTCGAGCTACCAAAAATAGCAAAATCCATCCACGCTTTCTTATGGACAAGCTGTGAGAAAATCCGATGAATTTGACAACCTCAGTCTCATTGATAAGGCTCTAGAGCCTAATTTTCTTCAATTTATTCCACATGGACCAAAGCGAATATTATGCACTCCAGAGAAACAAACTAGAAGTCACTTATACAAATGGAGTTTGGTAGAGTGAAGAGATAATTTAGAAGATCGTGCTACATGGGAGAAGGTAAGTATTATTCAGAGATGGTTTTCCAATTTTCAATTGCCTTCTCAAGGGGCCTCTTAAGGGAAAGGATACGAGGAAGCATCAAATGCTCATGACTACACACAAAGGTGTACATATGTCTTCCAAAGTTGCCATGTTCCAAAACAAAAGTGGAAGTAAGGGGTAGGAAATGTTGTAATGTAAAACTGAAGTAAAGAAAAGGTTGCATTGAGAAATTTCACTAAGTGCATGTATATCAGCTTGTGAACATTATGGGAGATGCATGCATTTACTACATTGTGAGTTCCTACAATTTACAGTGCATCTATCAAAGTCTCATTTTCTTATAACATAATTTGCAAGATTTTTTTTGGATTTATGGTTTCAGGAGGAGGGCTTCTAGAAAATTACCCTGAATGGTCACACTCTAATGTAAGTTAAAATCATTGATCGAAGAATCTAGAGAAGCCATGTGAAAGACAATGTCTCCACCCTTGCATGCTGATCAAATTGTGTCTCTCTAGCACAATGGTGAGTACCAACGTGAGAAGATTCACCTCATAATTGTCAATCCGTGGAGACGTGAGGACTAGTATGAAGACTATGAGCAAGTGGAGGCACAAGTGCGGGAGTGAGAAGCACACAAGCATGCACACACATACACACACACGCGCACACAAGGCAAGAACAAGGAGAGGAACAATGGAGTTCTTTGCATTAGTCAAAAATTCTCTTACATAAGCTCAATTCACAGACAATCTAACCTCAAAAATGAGCTCTCTAGCTCTTTTTTTAGTTTTCTAACTAGCTTTGGTCTTGTCCAGACCTAGTGTCCGGCCTAGTTAAAAATTAGGTTCTAGAGCCTATTTGAGGGCTCAAACGAAGTCTAAAAATTATGAAAATTGATATGTAACTAATTCTAATACTCCTCAAGCTCGAGGACTCCTCGGCTTGAACAAAATGGAGTCTATTCTACCAAAAACGGAATTTACAATGTTTGTGTAGTGATTAAAATCACTTGAGTTGTAAATGGTCCATGGAAAAAATGATTGGGCCTTATTGCCGTATTGTGCATGACTGCTCCGTTGTGCTAGTATGCTCTTCATCTGACTTGTATGCCAACACTCCCCCCTTCCTAGCGTCTGTCGCCCCTGACAGACCTCTGTTCTATAGGGTGGTCGATATAGTATTGTATGACATTGGTGGCTAGTTCGTGTTCTCCTATTCTTAAGCCTTGTGATAGATCAGCTTCCAATGCATCCCAAATTATTGCACCAGGGGCATCTGGTTGCGGTGTTGTGTAGTACTCAGAGTACATGGCTTGTTCACAAGCAAAGAGATGGAGCAGGTGTGTTGGCTTCGGTGCGAAGACCTCCGAGTGATACTCCCAGAAACCTGATCTGAACATTTCTTCGAAGGTCTGTTTGTAACATGCAAGGAGGTATTTGATGCGTGCATGCCAGGCGTAAGCCACATGAATACTGGGGGTGGTGCTCATGTCATACACCAAATCATAATTTCCATTGGTAAACCCCGGTAGACGTACCTGTGGTGCGGCTGCATTTTTAAAGGTTTTCAGGACTACCTGCATCATATCTAAAATCTTAAGCATCATTTGAGCTGCCACATCTGGCACGGGCTTCAATCGCGGCATCCAATGTCGAATTGTTCCCATCATGTATGCTACCGACGGTGGTCCCTGTGGTGGCGCAATGTACGGGTAGTTTAGCCATTCCTTGCATTGCGTGTTGTTCTGCACTTTGATATTGAATGCCTTCCAAGACCTGCGGCGTGGAACTGGACCGTAGCATGGATTGTATAGGAGATGTAAAGGCGCGTTGTTCCATGTGCGTAGCATTTCTAGATATGTCTCTAGAAGTTTCTGCCGCCAGGTGGGTTGACGAATTTTGCCTTTTTGCACCTCTGGAGGAAGGTCTTCGGGTTGAAATTGAGTAGCAAAGGTAGGAATCTTACCCGTGACCCTCTGTATTTCTGCATTATAATCAGCCAGGATGATATAATAAGGCCTGTATTAGAGTTCAGATGAGAGGATAAGGCATCTCGATGACAGGTTCTTGAAGTAAGCAGATTGTAGCACAGTTTCCTCTATGACCCTCATGGCCTGATTTTGCACTACTGTGCAATCTTCGTGAGAACTCCCGATTTCCTCCACTTGACGTAGCCATGGAGGCCGTGGTGCTTCGAATGTGTCATGAGCTTCTTCCGTTTGTTGGCCTCCTGGGAAGGGTTGTGGGTCGTATTCTTCTTCAAATGTTTGTTCCACAGGAATTTGTACTACGTCTTCGTCGGTGGGAGCCTCTGGAGGGGAAGGTGGTCTCTCATATTGTAGTAGACGTGCTTGCAATTCGGTGACTTGTTTCTGGAGATCTTTTAAGGCCTCTGAGTCTGTGAGAAGTGAAGCTGCGGAGGAGGTGGTTTGAGAGGCTGCTGTTGTTTCTTTTTGGTGTTTCTGCTTCAATTGACCCAGTTCCTCTGATAGCAGGTCATGTGCTTCAAGTAGCATGGCATAGTCTTCCAATATGATCTTGATATTGTCGGGGGTCACTGCTTGAAACTTTGATGGGCTGATGGATGCCCCAGGTGTGCTTTCGATAGCTGCTTCTAGGTTTTCTTGATTTTGTAATTGCAGGCGTCGATTCTCTTCATGAGCGGCAGCAAGATGTCGCTTGAGTAGGGCCATATTTCGTTGAAGCTTTGAATTGCGTTCCAACTGTGTCCGTAGATGACCTTCTACCACTTGTATTGCTTCCTGATCTGTGTTCTGTAATTGTACCTCCAATATGTTATGAGCCTCTTGGAGAGTTTGGAATTGTGTGTGGAGGCGAGCATTTTCCTCCTCTAGTGCAGCAAAGCGGTGTTGTAGTGTCTCCGAGTGCTCTTGCAGGCGTTCATTCTGTTGCTGGAGCTGATTGTAATCTGTCCTCAAGTTTGATATACAAGCTAGCATGGTGTCCAATGCATTGCCTATAGATGAGGGGGTGGTGTTGACAATGGAAGATGCATGGGAAGGGAATTGGGGAAGGGGAAGAGTGAATGATGTGTCTATTGAAGACGTGTGTGTGGGTGAAATTGGTGGAGGGGGAATGGGAGGAGGTGGAAGCGTGGGGGGAGGGGGAGGTGCCGTGGGTGGTGAAATGTCCATACTTTCAGGAGTGGGTGCGAGTGTGGGGTCTACCATATACATTGGAATGGTAGGTGGTGTGTGTGTGAAAGTGGTGAATAGATGAGAAATGGGGTGGGGAGATGAAAATAAAGGGAATGGTTGAGACCTGGGTTGAAAAGTTCTAGCAAGGAAGTTATGGAGGGATTGGAGAAGTGGAGAGATGGAGGTTGGGGGTTGAGGTCGTAGAGTTGAGGAGGGCATGAAGGGTTGTGTGGTAGCAGGGAAACCTATGAATATGGATCTAGGGTCAGGATGACCTATGGCTGAGGGCATGGGGGATGGTTGTCCTAGGGCAGGCTCTATGAGCGATTCGGTGGATTGTGTAGTGATGGGGGTTGCTTCATAGATTGGGTTATCAGAGGTGGAGAATAGGGTTGAACTAGAGATGGGAGTACGGAAGATGAAGGTTGGTTCGGTGGGTTGAGTGGTCGAGGTGATTTCCACGGTTTCTGCTCTAGGAGGCGATGGTGGGGGTGGGGGTGGTAGTGGCTCGGTGGATTCCTCATGGGTGGCTGGGTGCTCTTGGCTAGCAGTTTCTGTTGCTTGGGAGGTTGTCCCGATGGGTTCGGATGTAATAATTGGCCCTTCTGTCGTTGTAATGGGGATCTGGATATTCTTACCTGAGCGCGGTCGTGTCTGGAATCTTCGTGGATCATATTGAACTGGAGACCTCCTAATGGTGGTCCGCACTGCTTCTACTACCCCATATGTTTCTGCCATCAATAAGAGACCTTCACTATATTCTGAGTCAACTCCTGCTTCTTCCAACAGCTGAGTCATGAGTACTCTACTGCTTTGTTCGGTGAGCAGTTGTTGCGATCGCACTCGTTCCATAATTTGATACAGCCTTCGGAGTTCTGCTATATAGGCTGGGGCTTCAGTGGTCTCCTCTTCATATGCTCCTTCTTCTTCTAGGTGTCCTTGTTGTTGACCTTGCTGAGCGTCACTCCAATGTACATGGCGGCCATCTGTAGATTTTCTTCTTCTTTGTGAAGATGTGCCTTGTTCTTCTGCATCTGAATAAAACTCTACATCAGAGAGTTGTGTACTTTGTAAGAATGCTTCGAAGTCCTGGGGATCCATTCCTTCAGCATCTTCGGTTGTAGCAAATTCAAATTCAGATGGAGCAGGAGGAGCTGAAGGGGCAGCTTGTGTCGTAGTTTCAGATCCAGACCTGGGTATCCTAATGGTAAAGGGAGGTACAGTGGCCTCCCCTCGTGGCGATACTTCAGGAGTAGTCACAACTTCCCTTGTCTGGACACAAGGGATCGCACCCCTCATGCGCTTGGATTGATGTGTGGACGTCTTGAGCTTCTTAAACATTTGTAATTGTGCCCAAGTTAAGGCACGTTCAATGGGAACATCGTATGCTAGGCACCGGTAAATAATGCGTGTGATTGCACAGCAACCATTCACCACTAATTTCCTAGAAGACCTTTTATTTGCTTCATACAATTGATCTATAATCCATACAGGCAGCTTAATTGGTAACGCACCTGTCTCCGCTAAGTAGAGAGTGAACCAGATTCTTTTGTGTGGTTGTGTGAAGCGGTCTTGGCCGGGGAAAGCAAAATGTTGCATGCACATACGGAGAGGGATGGACACGTTTGGTGTGAGTGTTGCCATGTCTTTAAGCTTCAGTAGTTTCCTATCCTTCATGTTAGTAGGAACGAGAGCATCCTTCTCAGAAGGTACATGTGTGCCGTGCATATTCAAAGCAGAGCTCACCAACTCCAAGGTAAGTTCAAACCTCTTTAACTCGTTGTTGCCCAAAAAGGAAGGAAGAACAAATGATCCTGGTTTGTCCTTTTCTTCATTAGCTTGTAATGTGGAGACCAAATAATAGCATTGGAGGAGATCCGGTTTAGGTAGTGGTGCTTCAAAGTATTATGCTAGCCCTGCATGTTGCCATATGGTCTGGAGATCCTCGGTGTTCTGTAGAGTCTCAAACTCCTTGGAGAAAAATTGGAATCGAACCCATGATCTATCATACTTGCACTTAGACTCCCATATATACTTGGCCTCTCCTAATGGACCTGGCATGCCATTGAACCAATGAGAATTGGCATGGACTCTTTCTGTGATCCCTGTGGGTGGATCCGATACCAGGATCTGCTGAAGGTGTTGCAGCTCCACAGGTCGTTCAGTTGGTGGCACATCCACAGGTAGACTATCCACATCGATTCCTATAGTAAGTATTCCTACTTGTGAGCTCGGACATGCCGCTTTTGCCATGTTACTTCTTGCCTCTTGATTCTGTGAGAATATAGAAACATGTGTTAACATTGAAAAGGACAAGTTAGAACCGTTTTTGTCGCCATTACAACATTATCATGAGGTTCGGGAGAGATTAGTAGGTTAATAAGTGCTCGGTGCTTGTGTGTGTAGTTAGGAATTGGTTGGACCTAAGAACTAAGTGGAATGATGTAGTGTGAGAGTGACGTAGTTAGTAGGTAGGCATGGATTTACAACTGGGGTCCGGGGGTTTATTACAAGTTTTAGGTTGCCAAATGCAGTGTATGGGCTTTGATCTTGATTTTGTGGAGACTCTGAAGAGTTTGATAGGGGTATCTACTTGAAGATGAGGCTTTTTAGGGACCCACTTACAAGTGATTCTACTAGTGCTCATGGAAGAATATGTGTCCGTGCGTGATGTGTAAGACTGGGCCTCAGATGTTCGAGTGAGTGAAACATGTACTGGTTGCAGCCTTGGTGTAGTTGTTTGAGCCTGCAAGCAAGCCTTAGGCACCCAGATTTGTCGTGATTGTGGGCTGGCCTTCATTGACTTCTTGGGTACCCAAATAGACTTCACTTTCATAGAAGAATTAATGAAGGACTTCTTATTAGTGTCGTGTTGTTGACTACTAATAAGAGGTTTTGGCCGTGGGGTCGGCCTGGTCTGAATAGGGTATTCGCCTTTTCGCCTCCATACTTGTTTCCATGGCTGAAACAATCTGCTTTGCTCCTTTTTTTGGCATCTAGTATCGGTAGTGTTCTGCTTCTTCTGTATTTGATTTGTCGTTGGTTGTTGCAACCTTCTGGTCTTTGGAAAAGAAGGGAGTTCCGTCCTCTCCCTGGCTCCGTTGTTGAGACAAGCCTCTTTCTGCATCATACAGTTTTGGACAAAAATAGCATTGTCAACTTCATGTGCGCCCCTGGAAGGACCAGGAGTTTGTGCCTTGCCTAGTTCCTTGAGTGCCTCATTTTCGAATTCAACTGTAATTCGGCTATGATCTACCCATACCTGAAGAAGTCCACTTCTTAGGTTGAGGTTGACTGCATGATCATAGATCCAGTCCTGACCCAAGACAAGAGGCTCAGTGAGGTCCTCATCTTGACACACTAGTACTTTGACTGTCATCACTTCGTCTTGAATGGAGATGGGAAGATCCACCTCGCCCATGCAAGGGGTTTCCACACCTCCCAATCCTATGAGATATGCTTCTATAGGATCGACAGTTAATTTCAATTCTTGACAGTAAGACAACTTGACAGCACTAGTGGATTCACCTGAGTCAATCAAAGCTCTTACAGTCTTTGCACCCTTTCATTGTCCTACTCCTAGGGTTATAAAAGGCCGTCGGTCGATTATTCTATGGGAATGCCCACCTGAAGTCTCGCACATGGCCATAGGATAGATAGCCTACAGATTCTTGAGTGTCAAGCGTAGGTGGGTCTCTGCCTTGTCTCCTCAATTTCATTCGTCGGATGCGTTCTAAAGCTTCTGCCTGTGCTTCTTCTCTAATTCGTTTCTCTTCTTCTTTACGTTTCTTGGCAGTGTTGAGTCGATTTAGCATCTCTTCAGTGAGGGGTTCCTGATATAATTTGACTCTGCATCAACTTATGTAACTTGGTAGAATATCGCCCTCTAAAGTGGCTAGTTGAACTGCGCCACTTGTGGAGATTCTATTGATAATCATTGGCCCGTAACCTCTTTTCTCTAATTTCTGTGCATGCTGCTTCAATGTGTAGACTAGGACTAGGTCGCCTGCTTTCAAGCCTTTATCCTTCACATGTGTATCAAAATATGCCTTTTGCCTCTTCTTCGCTGCATAGATTCCTGCTGCAGCTCTCAATCGTGTTTCGCCTAGACGTTCAAGATCAAAGATTCGAGAGGAGAGTTCATGGCCTGTCCAGTCATGTTCTTGTGCTACCTTCAATGTAGGTATCAAAAATTCCAGAGGTAGCACAGCATTTTGGCCAAATACCATCTGAAAGGGAGTGGCTTGGAGTACCGTTTTATAGGCAACCCGATATGCCCAAACAGCATGGTGTAGTTGTTTGTCCCAATCAGAGCGTTTATTGTTCACTAGTTTAGTCAGCACATTGCATAAGATCTTATTAGTGCTCTCAGCCTAGCCATTAGCTTGTGGATGATAGGGGGCCGATTTCTTATGTATCACCAAGAATTCTTGGAGAAGGTTTTCTATGACTTCATTCAAGAAGTGTGTGCCTCTATCACTCACCAACTCTATTGGCAATCCGTACCTCGTGAATACATTTTCAAATAAGAACTTTGCTGTTGTTTGAGCATCATTTTTTGTAGTAGCTTTCGCTTCTACCCACTTGGTTAGATAGTCTGTGGCCACGATGATATATTCAGCATGTGAACCCTTAGCTGGGGGATTAATAGGACCAACAAAGTCTATTCCCCATTTAGAGAACGCACGTCCGCCCATCATAGGCTTCAGTGGCATCTCATCCTTGCATATAGGGTACTGAGTTCTCTGACAAACATCACACCGTTTCACATAGGTATGTGCATCCATGTGAAGGGTTGGCCAACAAAAGCCCGCAAATAGTATTGCCTTGATTACCCAATCTGGTCCAAAGTGTCCCCCTGCTACACCTTGGTGAGCAGTATCCAAGATTTTGAGATATTCACTCTCATGGACACATAGTCTCAGGTAACCATCTTTACCACGCTTGTATAGATTATCACCAATGAGTGAATAATCCTAGGCTTCTTGTTCTAAACTCCTTTGCCTAGCCAGAGTCATGTCTGGAGGGAATGTTTTCGTCCTTAAGAAGGATACTAGAGGTTCACTCCAATCTGGCACTATGGACACTTGATAAAGAGTGGCATGTTCCACAGGTGGTTTAGTGCAGCAGATTGGGCATTCCTTGCACAACTTTTGGACATCAGCCTCCATAGTCGGCCAATGCAGTCGGAGTCTCCTTAGTGTCTGTAAGGTTCGTTGCTTTGAGTAGTGTTGCTCTAATGCACCTACATGTGCTAAATGCAACCATTTAGTGTACTCGTCCTCTTCCACACAACAAGCCAAGATCCCTTGATATGTCTGTTTGTACATGCTTCCTGCCATGAGATGGTACTTCTGGGCTTTTACTACCTCTCTACCTTGAGTGTTTATTGCTGGGTGGTTAGGCCCATATGTCAATACTGGCACTAATGGCTTAGCCCACTGAGGTATTACTTCCAAATTAAACAAGTAAGCATCAGGAAGATCATCCGATACTCCTTGTGGGGCTTCTCCGGATGTGAGCCTAGAGAGATGATCTGCTCTCAAATGAGTCTTTCCTTTTCTCACCACTACCTCAAAGTCATATTCCATTAGTAAGAGGAACCATCTCACCAATCTACCTGTGTTGCATGGTTTGTTTACCAAGTATAGTAGAGCTTGATGATCAGTAAAAAATTTAAACTTATTTGCAAGCAAATAATGTCTAAACTTTTTAACCGCATACACCATGCCCAACCCCTCTTGTTCGGTAGTGGTATAGTTTCGCTCAGCTGCATTCAACTGTCTACTCGCATAGGCAATGGGAAGATCCATATTACCTTCACTGGTAGGCTGCGCTAGTACACACCCAATAGCATAATTGGATGCATCAACATGAACATGGAAAGGCTTATTCCAATCTGGTGTGGTCAAGATTGGTGCTGAACATAATCGCCGTTTAAGCTCATTGAAGGAATGCTCACATTCATCAGTCCACTCGAAGTTAGTCAACAGTCCATACAGAGGCTTTGCTATGATGGCATACATGTGTATAAATCGTCGGTAATAACCACAATGCCCCATGAAAGCTTGTACTTCCTTGACATTCTTTGGCCTAGGTAATTCGGCTATAGCTCTTACTTTCTCTTCATCCGTAGATATGCCATTCTTTGACACTATGTGTCCTAGAATTTTGCCTTGCCTGACCATGAAAACACACTTTTCTGGGTTCAGGCAGACTTGATACTCTCTACACTTGTCAAAGATTTGCCTGAGTTCAGGAATATGGGTTTGTATAATGTTGGAATGAGCACAAAGATCATCAACATAGACTTCTAAGTTCTTCCTCAGGAACTCTTTAAATACATGGCACATCAACCTTTGGAAGGTAGCTGGTGCATTGGTAAGCCCAAATGGCATTACTCTAAAGGCAAATATGCCCCATTCAGTGGCAAATGCTGTTTTATGCTGATCTTCTGGAGCTATGGCTACTTGATTGTAGCCCGAAAATCCATTGAGGAAGCTGTACACTTCCTTGCCTGCTACTCTTTCTAAGAGATGCTCTGTGATAGGAAGCGGATAGTTATCTCGAATTGTGGCTGCATTAACCTTCTTCAAGTTAATGCACACACGTAGCTTTCCATTTTTCTTGGGCACCACTACAATGGGGGATACCCACTCAGTGTGCTCAATTTCATAGATAAATCCAGCTTCAACCAGCCTATCTATCTCTTCTTTGATATTGGCAGCATAATTATTATTATATGTATATGACTTTTGCTTAGAGGGTTTGGCATCTGAGGTCATGGGGATAGTGTGTGAGCATATGTCAGGGTCCACTCCTTTCAAATCCTTGTAACTCCAAGCGAATACATCTCTGTATTCTCTTAGCAAGGCTATTAGCTCTTGTTCTTCCTCTTCTGTCAGGTCATGTCCTATGTATGTGCATCTTTCTTCTCCTTCTTCTATGGCTACCACTATTTTCTTGGTGGTTTCTTTGTTATCATAGGCCTCTCCCGATTGCGCCTCTCGTTTAGGCATTCTAATCATGACTCTCCTGTCATCTATCTCATACTTCTTAAAATTTTCTGGGACCTCAAACAAAGATTCTTCCTCTTCCGGTGTGACTTCTCTCTTCTTTCTTTCCTTTCCTTCTTCCTTAGGGGTTACATGTGTGGCTAGCCTTACATCCTTTGTAAGCTCTCCGTGCTTCTGGGGTTGAAATTCTACTTCATAGAAGTATTCTTCATCTGATGCAAAAGGTGAGTCCATAATGATTGACTCTAGATCGGAGTCACTCGCATCCTCAAATGCATCAGGGCTAGGTTCACATTCTTCTAAAACTGCCTCTCCCATGATCGGCTCTATGGAGAAAACTGAAATGTCATAGCCATCCTCATCACAGTGAGGTGTCCATTGTTCTTCATTGATGGCTACATCCATGGTTGCTAGAATTTCTGCCCAGTCGTGAGGTTCAAATTCTTCGTCTGGAAAAACTACAGGTGCATAGGCTGGGTCTTGGATTGATCTATGGGTTTCTTTTGCACCTATCTCCCTTGCTTTTTCTCTCTTTTCTTCTTCTACTGCTACCTTACACATCCATAAGTGAATGTCTTCATGCATCCATGAGGATCCTGATCCTAGGGAATGCACCGATTTCGTATCATCTTTGGCTCTATGGATGGGGTTCCATTGGATAGGAGGGACATCTCTATGAGAGTAATCCTTGAGATTGACTTTGGTTGTAACACCTAAGTGCTGCAAATACAAGGAATTAGTTCCCCAATCCTGTACCACTTGAACTGCCGCATAAATGGTCTTCCCAAAATTATCTCATAGGCTTGATTTTTGCTAAAGTCACAGATAGCAAATGTGTGCTCAAACTCTACACCACAAGTAGTGAGAGTTATCCCCTCTAGTAGTCCTAAGGGTCTTTCTATGTGCCCGTCAGCCATCTGCAATTTCATTCTCGTTGGCCTGAGAGCTGGCTTGCCCCATCGTTTCCATAAGGAAGTGGTAACAATTGCAACTCCTGCACCTGAGTCCAAGATGGCCTTGGTTGTGTATCCCTGATGAGTGATGGGGAGATATGTGTTTCCCTCTTCGCCCTCACTCATGTCTCCTATCTTGTCTAAGGGTATTTCTAGCACTGTTCTCTGGGATCCTACCTGGGAACGAGGTTTTGCTATCTCGGGCACTTGATTGGCTACATGTTTCCACACTTCTGGTCTAACCTTAAGCAGCTCTTCTAAGGTGAGGTTGCACTGCACTTTAGTGTTTTTCACTACCTCTGTGTTCCTAGGTATGACTGAATCTTCATTTCGTACCATGACCGTGGGTGCTCTCATACAAGTGGACTTTGCTTCCCATGGGCCTGTGAAATGGGGTAGTTCCTGTAAAGAATTAGACTCAAAGTCTAATCTTTCGTGAGATTGGGCACTCTCCTGCTCTCCATAAATGGAAGGAAGGTCTTGTGGGAATTGATCGTGTGTGTCATCCACCAGTTCAATGGGAGGAGGAACTTCACTCTCTTTAGCCCATTTCTGTTCTTGAATCTCTCGCAAGAATTCTGGTGTGTATTGATTCATAGAAGAAGAGGTGTCTAGTTCAGTGGAGTTAGGCACATAAGTTTCCTTGGGAGGAACGCTTATTCTATCACTTGCCCTCTCCTTAGCCTGGGAGGTGGCTCCTTTTCCAGACTTTGCAAGTAACCCCTCCAATCTATCCAATAGACCATCAAAGTGCAATGGTGTTCTGATGGGGTTAGAGCCATTGAACAAACGACTGGCTTCAAACATGGCTTGCGCCAGCTCGACCATTTTAGCACAAAGCTTTGTTCGCTCTATCTCTAGATCCTCTAGGGTAACATTTCTCAAGATCTGTTACATTGTGCCCTTCTTGAATTCTGGCCTGATATGCTTTAAGCATCATGTCTAGATCTTCAGGAGTGGGATCGGCTAAGACTGATCCTACTCGGGGTGGTGATTGGGTTACGTGTGGTGGATTGGTGGGTGGAGGAATGGAGGGTGAAGGGGATGGTAGTGGCGGGGATGCGTGAGAGTGCGTTTGAGATGTGATTTCTATGATTTTGGCTTTGGTTTCTCGTAGGCTTTCTTCAAGTTCGCTCATCTTTCTTGCCCATTGCCTTTTCATACGTTCACGGCTATCTCTCCAAGCTCTTGTCCTCTTCTTATTCTGGCTCTCAGTCTCACTAACCTCTGCATTCTTTTCCTGGCCTAAGTCTTGGTTTTGCTTAAGTGTCTGGGCTCTCGTGATGACTTGTACTGGGGTTGTGGAAGTCACACTTCCTGTGGAGTCTACCACTAAGCCAATCACATTGATAGGAGTGATTTTTGGCATATTATTAGGATTTTTTGGGCAGTCTCGTAAGAGATGCTCCTTTCCACACTCCTGGCAATAGCACTGGATTGTCACTGACTGGGCTTGTGTCGGTGGAGGCAAGGGACAATAACGAATGAGATGATCTCCCTGACATCTATAGCATGGCCCTCTAGGAAATGGAGGTCTTACCTGCCTAGGTTGAGGTCTAGGGTTGGGGTTCGTGTACATGACATTCGCATACTCTGTCTCCCAAATAGGTTCACTCGGTTCATCACTGTAGTAAGACTCACCATGTTCAGGAGACTGCATGTAGTAAGCCTGGGGACTATCAACGTGTGTAGAATCAAAGCTATGGTCACTGGGATCACTTTCTGAGATTAATGGTGTTACTGGGACTATCGCTCTATTCAGGTTTTCTTCTGCAGCAGCATACTTGACCGGAATCACATTAGTAGGAGCAGGTGGTTGCTGTGCTAGCACTGGCTGGGGTCTCAGTTGGGCCTGATATTGCGGTTGGTAATTTTGTTGAGGCCTAATATACTGTTGTGGTGAATATTGACTCTGGTATCTGCCTTGTTGAGGGTATGGCTGAGGGTAGGTTTGCCTAAACACTTGCTTATTGTATGGGCAGTCCTGTGCTGAGTGATTTGTGTACCTTCGCTCTATGGTGCAATATTGGCTGCTAGGATTCACTTGGGGTTGAGCCGTGATGGGACATGCGTTTGCCATATGGTCACCACCGCAAGTATAGCACCTCTTTACTGGGGCAAATCTAGGAATTTGTTTACTAGAGACACCTAGTTTTTGAGCTACTTTTTCCGCAAGTTCCTCAATTGATGTGGATTGTGAGGAAGAGAGGCTAGAGGTACTATCTGAATCTTTGTAGATTTTGGATAGCTCTAACTCCTCCCCTAGGTTATCCTCAATATCGATGCACATGCGCACACATTCTTCTATAGTCCGGGGGTCCTTCAAGTACACATATGATCTCAATTTGGTACTTAGCAATCCATCCAAGAATAAAGCCACTTGCTTAGCGGTTGTGGGTAACTCAAGACCAGGACATCGCTCAAGATATTGCCTAAATCTTCTTCCTGCAAGTCTCACAGTCTCTTGCGGGGTCTGCTTAAAGCTGTATATCAATGAGGAAGTATTATGCCTTATGCCACTTTTAGAGAATTCGATAATGAATGCCTCTAAAAGTTGATCTATGCTTCTAAATTGCCTCTCGTTTAGTGGCTGAAACCATGTCAGGGCGGTGTTCCTAAGGGTTAAACCAAAGGCATTGTACTGTGTGAATAGGTCTTCAACTTGTTCAGCTCTCAAGACTTGCTTAAACTCAGCTACATGATCGTAGGGGTCTCCAGTGCCATCGAAGTAGTTTTTCATGGAGTTAACTAGTTGGGTCGGTCTCAAGGTCCTTGTGTGCTCTCTCGGTCTTGGTAAAGGGAAATCATCGGCATTTCTTCGGTTCCCTGGGGCTCTATGTCCCTCAAGTTCCCCTCTATTCGTTTCCATTCTCGTTCTTTCTCTTCCCCAAGAGTTGGCAAAGCTTACCTCAGGTCTCTCTCGACTCCTTTCTCTTTGAGTCCCCTGAGCTTGAGATGTTCCAGCTCCTTGGCGACCAAAGGACACATTCGATCTTGGTTGGGGGAAAATAAATTCTCCTTTCCAAGTGTAAGCATGCCTATCATTTTCTGTAACCCCAAAGATCCTCTCTGAAGAGTGATCTAAGTAGGTCACTCTTCCTGGAATATCAGGATCTTTGAACTCATATATCATGATTGTTCCTACCTCACTCGGCTGACTAAGTCTATATCTCCAAAAGGCTTCATCCGTCTCTCGGTTCAAGAGGAGATCTATGCTCTTATTATCTTGGGGAATCCACTCTGGTGTGATAATCCTCGTGAGAACAGATTTGCCTCGCGGGGTTCTAGGTTCTTCGCCCATGTTTCCTTGCTCTAGGTCACCTAAGTCCGTTTTCAGGACCACATTCCCAAATTCATCTATCCTATTGGGATGACTGGTGACTACATATATTGTCCCTTCTTTGTCCAAGTATGCTCCATTTTCAAACTTGACAGTTGGGCACTCTAGTCCAATGGATTGGTCAGGGTTTTTAATCTGGACCACCGCTCTTCCTAGGCCGTCCTCATAGATGCTAGCACCTAATCGGTTGGTCCTAAGGTACTCGAGTTGCATCTTGTAAGGGCCTTCCATCCTATGTAGATATGGCACCCCAGAACTTCCTGTAGGTCTCTCCATACCGTGGGACATCTCAGACTCGCTAGTCTCAGAACTAGGGTAATACGAATGATGGCTCAACTACTGGGCCCAAGACCTCGCAGTATGACTGACACTAGCCTCTGAAGATCTAAGACTTTGTCTGTCTCTCCCTAGGTGTCTACCTGACCTAAGGTTCATGTGCCCTTTGTACGTTGCTGATTCTTTGGTACCAATCACTTGTTCCTTTTAAGTTCCTTTGGATGTGTTTTCTTGTTTTTAATTAAGCGTCATCAGGAGTACTTTCGTGGGTCGTACTTGATGTTCTGTGTCCGCTTAGTTTAAGTTCTTTTCCTTTAAGTTATCCCTTGACTACAATTTAGCCTACCCTTGCACTTGAGAAATTAAGGGCTCTTCAAACTTGAGTGTTCTTATCGTATCCCTAGTCAATCAAAACAACTACTCGCACTTAGCCTATGCTAAGAATAGACTGAGGGGGTTAAGTGATGTTCCAACCTCAAGTCGCTCCTCCTGGCGATGCTGGTCTACCCAGGAAGCACGTTCCCAAGCTTGTTCGCCCTGGCACTTACTTTGCTTTCTCTAAGAGCTCTCGATGATCCTGTAAGAATCCCAAGTTTAGCTTCAATTTGATCCTTCAATTGACAGACAATTTATTTCAGACACTTTTTTAATGACCCTTGTTCCCCCTTTTGTATTGCTAAAAATTTCCTCTAGAGCTCCCTTGGTGTTCCTACCCCTCAAAAAATGGATTTCGTATGAAAAAGTTATGACCGTTCAGGGTTTAGGGGGTTAAACAGACAAACAGAACCTTTCAGGAGTTTGAATGCATTTTTCTAAGGCCTTTGCAAGTGTGTGAGTATTTGAGAGTGCAAATATGCCCCAAAATTTAGCCTAAATTTCCAAAAAATTTACCCCTTAATTTTTGCCGAAAATGTCTGTCTATCGCGATAGACGGTGTCTGTCGCGATAGACACAAACTGTCGTGGGGGGCTGTCTATCGCGATAGACGGTGTCTGTCGCGATAGAGTGGTCTGTCGCGATAGACGGTGTCTGTTGCGATAGAGTGGTCTGTCACGATAGACGGTGTCTATCGCGATAGACGGTGTCTGTCGCGATAGACGGTGTCTGTCGTGATAGAGTGGTCTGTCGCGATAGACGGTGTCTGTCGCGATAGATGGTGTCTATCGTCTGTCATGGTTTTAGTCTGTCGCGATAGACGGTGTCTGTCGCGATAGACTGTGTCTGTCGCGATAGACTGGATCTGTCATGGAATTTGGTCTGTCGCGATAGACAGGTGTCTGTCGCGATAGACGGGGTCCATCGTGGGTCTCTGTCTGTCGCGATAGACGGGTGTCTATCGCGATAGACGGTGTCTGTCGCCTGTCGTGATTTGGTCTGTCGCGATAGATGGTGTCTGTCGTCTGTCGTGATTTGGTCTGTCGCGATAGATGATGTCTGTCGCGATAGACGGTGTCTGTCGCGATAGATGGTGTCTGTCGTGGGTCTCTGTCTGTCGCGATAGACGGGTGTCTGTCGCGATAGATGGTGTCTGTCGCCTGTCGTGATTTGGTCTGTCGCGATAGACGGTGTCTGTCGCGATAGACGGTGTCTGTCACGATAGATGGTGTCTGTCGTCTGTCGTGATTTGGTCTGTCGCGATAGACGGTGTCTATCGTGATAGACGGTGTCTGTCGCGATAGATGGTGTCTGTCGCGATAGACTGAAAAAACGCAAATTTTTGAGAAACTTCTAGTGATTTGGAGTGCATTAATGGTGTAGGTTATCGTGCCAAACACGCATTCACAAAATATTAAGTTTTTCTGTCTATCACGACAGACAGAGGTCATCGTCTCGGGACCTGTGCAGAGTCTGTCGTACCTGCGCACACTGCTAGAGAAGGTGGTACAGCTAGTTCCTGCAACAAAAGCTCAAAAACACACCAAAAACAGATAGAATGCAAGCTCTCTCTTGCTCTCTCTCACAATGAAATGAGGGAAATGAGGTGGGGAGTGTAATATGACCAAAAAACTGAAATTTTTTGTGGAGGTGGAGATGGAGGTGGGAGACGGTGGGGATGATGATGGTGATGATAGTGATGCGAAAGTAAGGAAAAAATGAAGAAAAATAAAGAAAAGGAAGGATATTACCTATAACTGCAATGTCTCAACGCGACGTCTTACCATCACACGCTCATCCTCGAAGCTCTCTCCCCGGCAACGGCGCCAAATTTGGTGTCTCTCTAGCACAATGGTGAGTACCAATGTGAGAAGATTCACCTCATAATTTTCAATCCGTGGAGACGTGAGGACTAGTATGAAGACTATGAGCAAGTGGAGGCACAAGTGCGGGAGTGAGAAGCACACAAGCATGCACACACATACACACACACGCGCACACAAGGCAAGAACAAGGAGAGGAACAATGGAGTTCTTTGCATTAGTCAAAAAGTCTCTTACATAAGCTCAATTCACAGACAATCTAACCTCAAAAATGAGCTCTCTAGCTCTTTTTATAGTTTTCTAACTAGTTTTGGTCTTGTCCAGACCTAGTGTCCGGCCTAGTTAAAAATTAGGTTCTAGAGCCTATTTGAGGGCTCAAACGGAGTCTAAAAATTATGAAAATTGATATGTAACTAATTCTAATACTCCTCAAGCTCGAGGACTCCTCGGCTTGAACAAAATGGAGTCTATTCTACCAAAAACGGAATATACAATATTTGTGTAGTGATTAAAATCACTTGAGTTGTTAATGGTCCATGGAAAAAATGATTGGGCCTTATTGCCGTATTGTGCATGACTTCTCCGTTGTGCTAGTATGCTCTTCATCTGACTTGTATGCCAACAAATTGCATCCAAGAAGCATAAATAAATAGAGGATGTTGAGAATGAAAAAGAGAATATTTTTCATAACTTGTTCAGCTCAAATCCATGATAACTTATGAAGTATTGGAATCATAAATTTTTACATGCATAATCCATACGAGATACAGAAATGGGTGACAAAGTATGAAATAAGTATTAAAACGTATGAACAAAGAGACCACTTTTGAGCGAGTGGTAAAAATTTTGTATATCCATGATATTTCCCCCACATACTCGATCAACACATCAATGCTATAGGCACCACATGGGGTCCACAATAAAGGAGAACTCTTCTTCCAACAGTCTACCCATAGCCACACAAGATACAAGATGACACGACACATGATATGAGATTAGATGACAAGACAAGATGGTTTCTTAGGTATCCATGATATCATCTCCCCCTCAAGCAACAACTTCCAAGACAAATGGCAATGTTCTCCGACTTGGGCTTCATTAGATTATTCTCGTGAAATTGTTTATCACATCTACCTTTTCCAATGAACAAGGTATTTTAATTTTCCTTGAGAGATTCTCAAATCTAGGATATGCTCGACTTCGAATTCTTCATGACCTTTGATCCCACCAATGGTAAAGGATTGGGTCTCTCCCCCCTCAATTGTGATGTATGGTATGTTTCTAACATGGACACATGGAAAAGTTAGTGTATTCTTTAGTAGTTGTCTATTGATGCTTGAAGGTGACTAGATTTATGTCGGTTAGGATGATAAAGGGAACAAATGTCTAATAGTCTAGCTTTAACCATGATCTTGAAGTTTGCAAGTTATTTTCGAGTAACCTATTAACTATATATTGCTAATTTTTTTTGCACTAACATGTCTTTATGGTGTAGGATAGATGGTTGATTGAACGTATTTTGGAAACGAAAAAAATGGGCATTGATGATGATAAGCTCTGATCAAATGAACATCAAATGGACTGATTGCGTTTTTCATGCACAAAGGCCAGGAAACTCATGTTGAAATAGAAAGATTAGGACTCCTAAGAAATGGTGTTGTCCTTGGTACTGTTGTAATAGACATGTACTCTAGGCATGTCTTGCTGCATATTGCACAAGATATCTTCAATCATCTTCACTTCCGTAGCTCTATGGCATGGACCACCCTCATTGATGGACATAAAAAGCTTCAGTTTAAAAAGCATTGTTTCATGAACTACTTTTTGGCAACACACTCATTGACATGTATTCTAAATGTGGTTCCATTTCAAGAGCTCACAAGGTTTAATCATTAGAGATGCTTCTGCCTCGATAATTCTTGAACTGGGAAGTTTTTTATTTAGCACTTCTTGTAGTATAACACTTGTACTCTGATTCTATTTGTGGGCGTGCATGAGAGAGCGAGAAGTGAAAGGGAAGCATTCTGACCTACATGATTCCACTATGAACATTCTAGGCAAAAGGTTCTGTCCTGATTTGATATGTGGTGGAGCTTTCTCATTGGGATGTTGTTCCTTGAAGACATTGACTAGTGCAGTCACTCAGACATATGGCTGAAATAGCAAGATAATTAGTTATGGCAAAGTGAAAGCCAGCACGGTGATTATATTTGTCGAATGATTGTTGTATCATGTGCTTGATCAATGGATTTTGAACATGCAATGATGAGCTCTCAATGTGGATAATGGGGTAAAGGGAGTTAAGGGCATGAGGTTTTGGATGTCTGATGTCACGTTTTTAACAAAGCATTTTGAGATTATTTCGGCCATTCAAGGAAAATCTTTTTCTGTGCATATAGTGCAAGTTTTTGTCCTTCTTTGGGGACCATGAATGTTGCTTAATAAGATTTTGATTGAGTGGAAAGCTAAATCAGAAGCTTTTTGTGTACCATGTGTTGTAATGGCTGGAGTAGTCGTTGGAGTCCATGAATGAGTTTCGTACCAAAAAAAAATATTTTAATTCACCATTCAAACATATTTTCGTGGGGCCAGCTTGCTATTTTCTCAAGAGACCATTGTTGTTTCAATCATATGTATTTCGGAATCGTTTACATAGTAGCAGATTTATGTTTCAGGAGCAATGGGAACAAAAAGAGGTGGTACATTAGATGCTTCAGTTAAGTAGGATTTGTGAGTAACTATATTCCAAGAAGTTAACATTGAGGGAACAAGTGCTTGTGTATAGTACATTGCTTTTTGCCACTTCATTGATCTCCCATTTAAAGATATTAATGTAAAATAAGAAATAACTAGACTCCCTGATCTCATAAGTGTGTGTGTGTGAGAGAGAGAGAGAGGGCAAATCTGAGAGTGAAAGGGAGAGAGAAAAAGGTGGTTGAAAGCGAAGAAGAGGGAAAAGGTGAAGGAGAGAAGGGTGTGGGTGTGTGTGGTCGAATATACATGTGCGTGTGTGTGTGTGAGGGTGCATGTGTGAATGTATAAGTGAGTGTGTGTGTGTGTGTGTTGGGATATGTGTATGAGAGAGCAAGGGAGTGAGTGAGAAAGGGAGAAAGAAAGAAAAAAGGAAGGATATGAGAGAGATAGGGGAGGAAAGAAACTATATGAGAGGGTGTGTGTGTGTGTGTGTATGTAGGAATAAGTGTGCGTGAGTGAGTGAAAGGAAGGATCTAGGAGTAAGAGGAAGACTAAGAGAAAGGAAAGGAATCGGGAAATAAGTGGAACAAGAGCACGTGAGCAAGGAGAGACTTGGAGTACAATCGACTACTATTTGATGACTTGAAGCAAGACAAGTGGACCAATTTTGAGTGATTTAGGCAAACCATAAGCATATATTGTTGGAGATAAACGTCTGCGGAAGCACGCGAACAGCACAAGGAAGAAGAAGAAGCTTGGAGCACAAACACACAATACTGAATGTATATCTAAAAAATGTACAAAGATAAGTAGCCCATTAGGGCAATAGGCGTATATATAAGCCGGGGGAAAAAAACCTCCTAAAGAGGGAAAAAAGTGCCCCGGCGGTCCTAGTGTGTTCACACACATCACTACCTAAATATATCAACAAATCCCCCCTGGGAGTGATGCGGTGAACAAGGAGCTGGCACTCATGTATAAGGAAGTGCCAAGCTATGTGGAAATCACTCCACAAAAGGAAGTAAGCCCAAAGCTTTGCGGAAAGCTTCAAACTTCTCCCTAGGCAGAGCCTTCGTGAAAAGGTCTGCAATGTTCTCCTGCGTGGGCACATATGCCAAGTTGATCTCCCCAGCAGAGAACCTCTCCTTGACATAGTGATAATGCACCTCAATGTGCTTAGTGCGAGCATGGAACACAGGGTTCCTCGCAACTGCCAATGCGCTCTGACTGTCAATGAAGATGGTGGTGGAAGAAGACTGGCCAACACCCAAATCAGCCAGAAGGCGTCTGAGCCACACACACTCAATAGTCGCTGTGAAAGCTTCCCTATACTCAGCCTCACAACTGGAAGTGGCCACAGTAGGCTGCTTCTTGCTCAACCAAGATATACATGAGCTACCAAGCATGAAGCAAAAACCACTAGTGGACACACAAGTGTCATAGCAAGCAGCCCAATCTGAGTCAGAAAAAACATGCAAATCTGGCGGTAGTGATCCCCCCTGGGGATAAAACAACCCAAGTAGCCGAGTACCACTCAAGTAGCAAAAGATGCGCTTAACCACCTTCCAATGCATGACTCCTGGACAATGCATAAACCTGCTCATTTGTGAGACAGCAAACTGAATATCTGGTCGAGTAATGCATAAGTAAATCAAGCATCCAACAGCCTGCTGATAGAGAACAACATCAAATGCATCTCCAACATCATGAAGATTCAATCATAAACCTGTCTCCATAGGAGTGGCAATAGGCTTACAGTCTTCAAGGCCAAAACGCTGCAATAAATAATGGCATGTTTGACAGACAAAGCTATCAATGCATGTGCCTGGGCATCTCTGCCATCCCAACGAATTTTCTCTAGAGTAGGTGCAACAGAAACAGCAGCACGAACAGGAATCTGTGGAATATGATCTTCGACACCATATTCATCAGCTCCATCACCTGTATTTGCAGTACCTGTCGTTACAGGTGCAACAGGACATCTTTCAACACCCTGCACAATGTTCCATAATCCTTTTGCAACCAAAACATGTCGCATCATATAAGCCCATAATGGGTAGTTGGTACCATCCAACTTATCCTCAACAGCCAACATACGGAACAATTGTTGGAGATAGATGTCTATGGAAGCACACGAACAGCACAAGGAAGAAGAAGAAGCTTGGAGCACAAACACACAATACTGAATGTATATCTAGAGAATGTACAAAGATAAGTAGCCCATTAGGGCAATAGGCGTATATACAAGCCGGGGGAAAAAAACCTCCTAAAGAGGGAAAAAAGTGCCCCGGCGGTCCTAGTGTGTTCACACACATCACTACCTAAATATATCAACATATATCTGTATCTTTTCCTTGGGCATAGGGACTCAACATTTTGCTGATCCTATTAGGGATCAAAGAAGTGGCTTATTTGTGCATGTTTGTGAACCTAGGATAAGTAAAGATTTCCCAAAAATAGAAATCTAAGCAATTTAGTTGTGGGAAAACACCTTCTCTACGGCTTCATAAAAGCACATCATTTGGCATACTCGGTGGGACTTGGCTTAGCATATCTCAAAGAGATTGCTATGAGTTTGCTTGGTGCCCCAATCATGTGGCACAACCATTCAACCCCACAATCGTTGTGGTCCTTGTTAAAGAAATGGTGCAACGAAGGAAAGTTTGGGGTTTTCAAAAGACCGATGTGAGGGAGATGAATTTTGGACAGGCTAATAGATGAACGGAATTGGGTTGCACAGTGAGAGATCATGTGAATAAAGGTCCACGGTTTGGCCCAATCTTAAACTATGTTAGATATTAGTGTTGTGAGGAGATTGGGCACATTGCTAAATTTTGCCCTCGAGTGTCTAGTCCTTTAGACGTTGTTCCTGTGTGAGCAGATTGTGGAAAAAAGAGCTTATGTGAGCATGCATGCGAGGTAGAAGAAATTTCTATCGGGAAGGACAGAAGGAAGGAAACTAGTTTTCCTCTCCCTTCTCTCTACGTGGAGGTCAAAAATGGTGAAGCTTTTCAATCAAGTGGGACCTCAAAGGAAATAAGGATTTCCCATAAGATGATAATGCCGATCAACATGATCAAGAGCTTTGAGCATCTGAGGATAGATGAGGACATTGACTTTGACCATGACAAAAGGGCTAGTAAATCTGAAGAGAAATTCTTAGAAATAGTGACAAGTCTACAACATGAATTGGATCGACTTTGTGAAGAGAGAGATCACGAAAGGGCCAATGTTGAGAGATTAGAGAAAAATCAATAAAAAATAAAGGAATGCATGAGGACATGGGAGGAGCAATCAAGACTGATGGAAAGCAAAAAAAAAGAGCTGAAAAAGAGAAAACAAAAACTTGAAAAAGAAAATTGACAAACTTGAGAGTGGCAAGATATTGAGAAAGGATAAAGAAATAGAAAAAGAGGTCCTTGAGATTAGTTCTCATTTAGTGATAGTAGATTGCTATGGGTTTACAATCAAAGATGAATTCCATGATGAGGAGGATGACTTGGTGAGATGGATCGAGAAAGGAGAGTGAGAAATCAATAGAGTGTGGGAAGTAATTTGTAGGTATAGTGATGAAGTAGGTAGAATGAGTGAGGACTTCCAATTGGAATTAGAGAAGATTCAGTGTGCCCAGGTAGAGAATGATAAGAAAATAGGCAAACTTGGAAGAGAGAATGTGAGGCTAAAAGGAGAGCTCGATAAATGGATGAATCAGAGAGAGCACAAAAGACGAGGATGTTGAAGAGCTTTGGTGTGTAGAACAAGAGGAGCAAGGAGATGGAAGGAGAGACAGAAGAGAAGAGAGATGCGAAGACATGAGTGGGAGCCTCAAAACCCACCTAATGAGCTCTCTTGAGGCAATGCTCTATATATGATGTATATATATAAATATAGGGGTAAGGCCACATGATCCTTACTTCACCAATAATCTCCCACTTAAGGGTCAATGTGACCATAAGTGGTAACATATACAAAGAATCATGTAGGAATATACAATAATGTACGGGACGAGTCCGGATCTCAACCCATACAGATCAGCCTACACCAACAGCCTCGAACAAGGTGTATCCATGCACCTCAAACTACTCTAGAATCATATCAATAAGAGTGAAGCTCACATCTTACTGATGCAAGAACTGATGAAGTTCCTCCAAAGCTCCCACTCACTCTATGCTTGTGTCAATCATCGAACGACAGACAAATCCAAGTGCAAATGCTCGAATAGTAACTGCAATATCTGATCTGGAGTATAACAACTCATACATCAAACTCCCGAATGCTGATGAAACATGTGCTATCTTGGCTAACCTAAGCATTTCAGCCATGCCTATATCCAAGGCATCCAAAGTACCATCGTCAAGACCAACATGTCTTGACGTATTTGTGTCAACGTCTGGCATGAGCAAATCCAAGGATGACTGCATGATCGCTGACTCATCAACATCTAAATCAATCATCCTCTCAAACAAGGATGTGTCTAGTTGCACACCCTGAGAACTAGTATGCTTTGACTAACACTGTGTATCATAAGAGCTATCCTTCTCTACCACACCAAGTGTATCATCATGCTCTGCATGAGCTAATTGCACAACACCAACACTAAGATCAAACTGATGATCAAACTTTGACTGAGTATCATCACAATGCTCTACATGAGCATCCACATCATGCTCTAAAGCATCCAACTGATCATCCGAAGTGTGCTCCATAAGAGCATTCACACGATCAACCAAACCATGCTCTACATAATCAACATGAGCATCCAAAACATGCTCTACATGTGCATCCATCTGAGCATCTAAATCCTACCATACATGTGCATCATGAATATCAATAGACCTATGTGTAGGTAGAAAAAATGAGGAATGACGAGTCTCACATCGCACATAAAGTTGAACTCCCACTGAGACAAGACTGTCTCTCACATGAAGTACCTGTAGTGGATACTTTTGTCCAATGTTGGCACCTCTGACAAGAATAAGCTGTCCCAACTACAACTAAAAATGATGCTCACCAAGGAATGCATAACAACTGATCTCTTGTAACTGGCTAACTAAAATCAAACTCATAGGGAATGAAGGCACATAGCATACATGTCTGAGCATAAGTGATGCTCCACTAGATAGCATAAGGCATACATCTCCTATACCCTCAATGTCATATGTCATACAAACCGACTAATGCATCAAGCAACCAAGCCATATGTGTGCTCTCCAATGAACAAGAGGAATCCTGAGATGAACCATAGGAGAAAGTGATATAACCATTGTTGCTCTAGCACAATGGTGAGAACCACGTTAAGAAGCTCCACCTCCTTAATGTCAATCCGCGGAAGAGATAGGAGTGATATGAAGATCGTGAATGTGAGATGAAGTGAGAGTGAAGGTGAGAAGCATAGAAATGCACACACACATACACACACACTACGAAGAGACAAGCAAGACACAATGGAAGGGGAGAAATCACTTCTATTACTCAAGAACACTATTACAAGCTCAAAAGAACTTTATGCTCACACTAACCAACCTCAAAAATGAGCTCTCTAGCCCTTTTTATAGTTTCTAGACTAGTTTTGACCGGTTTCACATCTAGTGACCGGCATAGTTAAAAATTAGGTCCTAGATGCTATTTGGATGGGTAAACGGTGTCTAAAAATAACGAAAATTGATACGCTTGTTCTACCTAAGCTCCTCAAGCTCGAGGACTCCTCGGCTTGCACAAAATGGAGCTAGACTTTGAGAAAAGGGTTTTTCTATGTTACATATGTTACATTAGTGATGAAAATCACTATTGGGTGTTTTTGGAAAGTGTTTTGAAAACATAATTCTTGGACAAAAGATTCGACTGGCTCCTTGCTCCATTGTTACATGCTTCCACGTCGTCTGTGCCTCTGGCTGCTTCCAACACCCCCCTCCCTCTCGCTTCTGTCGTCCCTGACAGAACCTTGTTGTGAGGTCTACTGAATATAGTTTTGTAGGAGGTCTTGAGCGAGGGTGTGCTCGGAGAGACGAATGCCTCGGGCCAAGTCGGCCTCGAGTTTCTCCCAGTCGATTGGTTGCGGTTCCTCCGGTGGCGGAAGCTGATAGTGCGTGGAATAAACCATTCGTTCACAGGCAAATAATTGTAATAAGTGTGTAGGCCTGCTTATGAATACCTCCGAATGGTATTCCCAGAAGCCGGTTGTGAACATTTCTTCGAATGTCTGCTTGTAGCACGCCGGTAGGTACTTTATTCTGCAGTGCCAGGCATAACACACCCGTAGCGATGGCGTGGTACTCATATCATATACCAGATCGAAATTGCCATGCTCGAAGCCCGGGGTGTTTACATGAGGTGCCTTGACGCGTCGGAAGACTTTAAAAACCATTTGCATCATGTCAAAGATTTTGACAGTCATGTGCGCCGCTATATCATCCATGTGCTTGAGTCTCGGGAGCCAGTGTCGAATTGTAGCCATCATGTATCCAACAGTGGGTAATTCAATGGGTGGCTTCAAGTAGGGGTAATTCAACCAGTCTTGGCACTGCTTATTGTTTTGTACCTTAATAGCAAAGGCAGTCCAGGAGCGGCGTCGTGGTACTGGTCCCCAACACGGGTTGTACTTCAAGTGCAACGGAGCCTTCACCCATGTACTCATCATCTCTGGATACTGCTGTAGTAAATTTTTTCGCCACTCTGGTTGATAGATCCTTCCTTGCTGTGCATCTCGTGGCATATCAGCCTCCTCAAATTGAGTGGCATGCGATGGTTTCTTTCCTGTTACTTTCTCAATGGCTAACTGGTATTCAGCCATTAACATGAAATACGGTTTATATTGTAGCTCATGCCCAGATATGTATCGTCGCGGGGCCAAATGAGCAAAGAATGGAGACTGTAATATTCTTTCTTCTATCATTGCCATCGCATGTAACTGAGCCTCTACTCTCGCGGAGTGCGTTGTTCCTAGTTCCTCAATAGTTTTCATCCATGCGGGGGTCGGAAGTTCGTATGTCATCTGACCTTCGGCCGTGACGCGTCCGCCTGGGATGGGTTGTGGCTCGTACGCTTCTTCAAATGTTTCCTCCACCGGGATGGTGACAGTTTCTTCCTCAGCTGGTATCTCCGGTGGGGAATCTGGCCGTGGTGGTGCTTCATAAACTGCAATCTTTGATTCAAGGTTTAGTACCTGGGGCCGTAATGCGTTGAGTTCCTCTAAAATGTCAGGAGAGGGGTCCGCAGGTGCTGGTAAGTCTTGTTGTGTCGGTTCTCGTAACTGGAGTAATCTATGATCGTCTTTGAGTTTCTGGAACTCCTCGTTCATGCGATCGTATTCATCCAGCAGTCTTACATGATCGTCTAGCAGCATTCGCATCGAATCTGAAGGAATGGCTTTGAACCTGCTAGGACTGAATGGTTGGTCTGGGTTGTCGAGCGCTGCTTCTAGGTTTTCTCGGTTCTGATCCTGTAAGCGCTGGTTTTCTTCCTTGGCAGCTGCTAGGTGCCTGCGTAGTAAGCCCATGTTTCGTGTGAGCGTTGCATTACGGACTGTCTGGGCTCGTAATAAGTTATCCAAATCAGCAGTGGCTTCCTTGGTCTTCTCTTCGCTTTCTAGTTCTAATTTGTGATATGCCTCGCGTAATTCCTGGTAGCGGGTGTTCAGAGAGGCATTCTCAATAGACAATGAATTAAGCTGCGACTGTAAGTCATTGGTTGTCCTTTGCAGCTGCTGGTAGTTAGCACCAAGAGATGTGAACTCATCTCTTACTTGTGTCATACACATGAACATTTGACGGAATGCATTATCTACAGTGGGTGAGAGTATTAATGGGGTGCTAACAGAAGATGCAGTGGGTGTCGATGCAACGGGAATGGGGATTGGGGGTGGGAAGGTGGATGTCGTGGTGATTGTGGAAAATTGCGATGTGCCTAAATATGTTTGTGCCGTGAATGAAGTGAGTGCTGGTGCAGTGGGTGGTGAGATGTCCATCTCATTGGACGTGTCTAGTGCGGTGACTGTGAATATGGGTGTTACCGTGGGTGCTGGTGCCGGTGTAAATACAGGATTTACAAATGTTGAGGAATAATTTACAGGGGGACTGGCTGGAACAGCTTGGTGGAAAGGGGAAATGGGGGTTACAGTGGGTCGGGGAGGTGAGACGGGGGAGAAGGTTAATGGTGGTGGGAATGGGAACAGTGGTCGTGGGGTTGTGGGGAAGGGTTGAAAAGCTGGGTGGAGGAATGGGTTGAATGGAAAGGGGGATGTGGGAGGGTGTATACTAGGTCTAATGGGTGTAGGAATTGTGGGCAGAGTGGTCGTAAAGACGATTTCTTCTACACTACCGGCAAACGAAGATGTTGGTCTGGGGGAAGGAGGGTGGATAGGGGAGGCTGGGTGGACAGGCGGTGATGGGGGAGCGGTTGGGGTGGTCGGTACTTCGGTGACTACTGAGGTATATACAGTTGTAGCGCGGGGTGGGGATTCTACCAAGGTGGTTTCTGCGTCCAACGATGTGTCGGGGACAAGGCGCGCCTCCCTAGCTTGTTCTGAAGATTGTGCTCCTATTGGTACACGGATGTATTCGCCAGGCTTTGAAAGGAGTCGTACCCTGCGGGGGTCAAACTGCGGTAATGGCTTTCGTTGCAGGTACCTGAGCGCTTCGTTGGAGCCTACGGATTTGACTAATTCGCGGAATCCCTTGATGTAGGCGTCTTCGAATCCGCCCGTGACAAGTTCCTGCTCTATTATAGCTTGACTCTCTTCCTCGGTCATCTTTTTGCGTGCCCAAACTTGTTCCATAGTTCTATACAGCTTTTTAATGGCCAGTGTGTAAGCTGCCGCTTCGTACGTTTCATCTTCATGGGTGCTTGTATCACCGTGTGTGTCCGTTTGTTGGCCTTGGCCATCTGTCTGCTCAGTCTCGTGGGATTCGTGAGTGCCCTGGCTGGCTTCGTCATCACCTTCGTCGTCATCTGTGGCTGTTCTTTCATCGTCAGAGCTGGACACGATCTGTCCTTGTGGCTGACCCCTGGGTGTGGTAGGGTAGCTCGGGCGTTCATATTCTTGAGAAAAGAACTGTCCTTCTAAAAACTGGAACTCATTGGAGAATGCATCATGCATCTCAAAATCAAAAGTTTGTTCCAGTGGCTCTGCTTGTCCTGCTTCCAAATGGGGTACTGGAAAAGAGAAAGCTTCCGCACCAATAGTGGTGGGAAGTTCAGCTGCGGTGGTGACAGTTTCTGTGGTGGTGGCTACTGGGGGTTCAACTGTACTGGTGGTGCCCTCCGGCGTAACTGGTCGTGATAACCGGATACGGATTGGTGGTACCGTGGGAGCGGCTGTTGTTGGTGACTGCTCTGGAGATGGGTGTGGTGAGGGTGATTCTGGGACTTGTAGGCACGGAATGGTTCCTCTCATGCGTTTGCCGGCTCTGCCTTTGCTAGACTTTCTGGCCTTCCTAGTGGTGCCTTTGAATGCCTTCAGTTCTTCACTGGTCATGGCACGCTCAATTGGTAAGTCATACGCCAAGCACATGTATATGATCCTGGTGAGTGCGCAGCATCCGTTGATTACCTTCTTTCGTTCCCATCTATGTTGTGCCAAATAAAGTTGATCGATGATCCAGCTAGCTAAATCAACTGTTTGAGGTCCAGTGCATGCTAAATATAATCCAAACCATATTCGCTTGTGGGGCATGGTAAAGCGATCTTGAGCTGGGAAAGCAAAGTGTTGCATGCATATCCGTAGTGGCTTTGAGAGCTCAGGCGTTATGGCAGAAATATCCTCCCACTTTGTTACGTCACCACGCTTCATCTGTTCTGGGATTAGCCGTTCTTTCTCCGTTGGAGTGTGTGTTCCATGTATTTTGATGGCAGCTCTGATTAAATCCTTCGAAAGATAAAATCTTTTGTAAGGTGGATCATCCACTAAAGAAGGCAAAATAAAGGTTCCTGGGATGTCCTTATTCTCTGAGGCCAGCAAAGTGGTGATTAAATAATAACACCTATAAAAGTCAGGTTTGGATAGAGGATCACTGAAATACTCCATGAAACCGGCTCTGGCCCAAACATGAGTTAAGTCCTCGGTGTTCTGTAGGTCTTCGAATTCCCTGGAGAAAAATTGATACTTGCCCCATGTGCGGTCATCAAATGTCATATTTGCTTGAAAAATGAAATCAGCATCAGCTAAGGGTCCTGCTAGGCCTTGGAACCAGTGAGAGTTACGGTGTATCTTCTCGGTGTATCCCATAGGTGGGTTGTCGATTGGCATGGGTCCCGGAAATCCTTGGAACTCTGGCGGAGGAGCAGTTGGGTGGGCTTCTGCCCGTAAAACATTGAATGGTAAGGCCGCCACGCTGGGGCCTGCTTCTGATGGTCCTGCTTCGGTTTGCATGATGACTGATGAACTAATGGAAAAGATCTGCTACAAACGATTAACACATTAGTATGGAAATTAATTATGATCCCAATAAAGTGAGACCGCAATCCCTTTCCATGAGCGATGTGTAACCCGTGTAGCCAAGTGTCGTGAAGTGCTTGATGCAATGATTTTTTACAGAGCTAATGCAGGTCTCTAGACGCCTACATGGTCAGATTATGCATACATTTCGTGATGAGCTTTTATCATGCGTGATGTGGGGTTATTGTGTGTGAATTTATACAGGGTTTGGTTGAGGGTGAATTATTACAAGGGTGGAGTTTAAACGGGATGGGAGAATTGTTAGATAATGGGGTACAAGAAGACGTCTGGATACGTTTCGGTATCCATTTCTTGAGGGTCCTTGGGTGGGTGGTGTGTTTCTGCTAAGGTACAAAAAATGGTATTGGGTTTGGTGGTATTGAAGGATGAAAAGATTTCTGAGGGGTATATATTACATGGCTAGAGGGTTGGGCTATAATACATTGTTTGGGTACCCAAATCTGCGTGGGTGTGGGTCTATGGATAAGATACTTCTTGGCGATCCAAATCTTTCGAGTGTTTGTACTTGTAGAAGAAGATTCAGGGGACTTTGAATGCTGACTTTGCTTTTTTTGAAACTCTGTCCTGTTCTTGTCTGCAGTGTTGCCGATAGGCTGTGGTTGCTGTCTTTTTGGCATCCATACTTGTCTCGTGCCACTTGTTCTGTGAGTTTGACACTGCTGCTGTCTCTGCCTTATCTGGTGGTGTCGTCGGTCTTGGTTCCTCTGTTGTGGTTGACTCCTTCGTGGTTGGGTTTGAGAGGTCCATTGGACGCTCTGCTTTGGAAAAGAAGGGAGATCCAACACTTGCGTGACCTGCCCATCAGGAAGTGATTCGTTCGTTATCTTTAATCTAGGCCAGCCCGCAGCAAGTTTGGAAGGATGAGCACCGCAGGGTGTCGTGCTCATTTGGCCGCTGATGCAACCCACCTGACCGCTGATTGTGTCCATCTGCCCTAGCGGTTGGGTAGCTGCCCCTTCTAGTTCGCAGGAAGTCCCAGGGAAGATCTCCTTGTTGATATATTTAGGTAGTGATGTGTGTGAACACTCTAGGACCGCCGGGGCACTTTTTTCCCTCTTTAGGAGGTTTTTTTCCCCCGGCTTGTATATACGCCTATTGCCCTAATGGGCTACTTATCTTTGTACATTCTCTAGTAATACATTCAGTCGTGTGTGTTGTGCTCCAAGCTTCTTCTTCTTCCTTGTGCTGTTCGCGTGCTTCCACAGACGTCTAACTCCAACAATTGGTATCAGAGCAGGTCGTTGCTTCTTCTAGGGCGCCGTCGACACTCCTCCGTTTGCAGTCTCAGATTCGCACAAAATTTGGTGAGCATACTCACGGTGTTTCCGAGATCAAAACATCTTCGCTTTGTGGTGCCGAAATCGCGATCTGAGCTCGTTTCGGCCTCCGAATGCACTATCGCAGTGCTTGTGCAAGCTATTTCGTCCTTTTGTGCCAAAGGTATATACCAGTTTCTGTTTGCAAGTTTAAGCGTCTCGAAGTCTGCTACAGGTCTAGCAGAACTCGTTTGGGCAGTTCCGTTCAACTTTTTTAGATACAGTCAATTTTCTGCATCAAGGTATTTTAGTCACCGGCCATGGCTGAAAGCAGTGATGTATTCCGTATGTTGGCTGTTGAGGATAAGTTGGATGGTACCAACTACCCATTATGGGCTTATATGATGCGACATGTACTGGTTGCAAAAGGATTGTGGAACATTGTGCAGGGTGTTGAAAGACGTCATGTTACACCTGTAACGACAGGTACTGCAAATACAGGTGTTGGAGCTGATGAAGATGGTGTCGAAGATGATATTCCGCAGATTCCTGTTCGTGCTGCTGTTTCTGTTGCACCTACTGCAGAGCAGATTCGTTGGGATGGCAGAGATGCCCAGGCACATGCATTGATAGCTTTGTCTGTCAAACGTGCCATTATTCCTCACATTCGCTCTTGCAGAACAGCAAAGGATGCTTGGGATACACTTACCACTTTGTACCAGGCTAGGAATGAGGCTCGTGTTGCTTACCTCCGAAAACAGTTGGAGAGTGAGCACATGAATGAAGGTGATTCTATGGACAGTTTTCTTACAAAGATCAAAGACCTGAAGGAACAATTGATTTCTGCTGATGAGGTTATACCAGATAGCTCACTTGTGCAGACCGTTCTGAATGGTCTTCCTGATTCATATCAGAGTTTTGCCTCTACTCTTCGGTTGATGATGAAAGGCAATCCGAATGCCTTGTCATTTGAGGAATTAGTCTCTGTTCTGTTGCAGGAAGATCAGTCCAGGCAGAACAGGTCCATTATGCGTGTTGCAGATCAAGCTTTCCTGGCTAGTCAGAAGGGCAAAGGAAAATGGAGCTCTTCTACTAGTAAGCAGAAATCTGCAAATGCTGCACAATCGAAGAACCAGGATAAAGATGAAAAGAAATCAGAAAAGCAGAAATTGTTCTGCAAGTACTGTAAAGGAAATGATCATATTATAAAGAACTGTCCAAAACTGGCTGCTAAAGAGGCAAAGAAGAAAGAGGCTGGAATGGTTGTTGCATAGGCCTCTACACCAAAAACAGAGTCTGCAAATCTTGTGCAGGAAGAAGAATGGGCGTTTACTACTGTCTGCAGTTTTGACCCATCTTCTCATGATCAGTGCATGTCTGCAGTAGACTCAGATGTTTGGTACTTTGACAGTGGGGCGACCAAACATATTACCTCGCAGCGCAGTTTCTTCTCTTCACTTGAGCCTGCTCCTACAGGGAATACTGTCACATGCGCCAATAACTCCTCTTATCCTGTTATGGGAGTTGGTAAGATCATTCTGACTACTGCTGATGGTAGTTCTTTCACTTTGTCAGATGCTTTATTTGTGCCAGGGATAAAAAAGAATCTGTTATCAGTTTCTGCATTAGCCAAGATTGGCTTGGTTGTGAAATTTATTGATGACAGGTGTACAGTCCATGATCTCTCAAATGGCGATGTGATTATTGCTTCTGGCATTTTATGTCGTGGGTTGTATAAGCTCATAGACTATGAAAGATCTGTGAATGATTCGGCATGTGCAGTTCATGATTCTCAGGCTATGTCAGATGCAAAGCTTTGACATGCACGCTTTGGTCATCTGAATTTTGCTAGTTTGTTACGCCTGCAGAAATCTGAAATGGTGTCCTCTTTGCCCAAACTTGAGGCACCTGGAAAACATGTTTGTGAAGGCTGTATTTTGGGCAAAATGCAGCGTTCTTCCTTTCCAAAAGATGGTTCAGTTCGGGCTATGCAGAAATTGCAGCTTGTACATAGTGATGTCTATGGTCCTATGCAGACACCCTCTTTTGGAAATTACCTTTACTTCGTGACTTTCATTGATGATTTTTCCAGGCATGCATGGGTATATCCACTCAAAGCAAAGTCCGAAGTGTTCATGTGCTTCAAACAGTTTTTGGTTTTGGCTGAAAATCTGTCAGCATGTAAAATGGGCACCCTCCGTTCTGATCGAGGGGGGGAATATATGTCTTCAGATTTTAATGCATTTCTGGCTGAACGTGGGATAAAACACCAGTGTACAGTGCCGTATACACCTCAACAGAATGGAGTTGCTGAACGAAAGAACAGGTCACTCATGGAGATGGCGAGGTGCATGGTCAAAAGTCAGGCTTTACCACATAGTTTCTGGCTTGAGGCTGTCATGTGTGCAGCATATGTACTGAACAGGTGTCCCACCAAAGCGTTGCAGTCTATCACTCCATATGAGGCTTGGCATGACCGCAAGCCATCTGTTGCTCATCTGCGTGTTTTTGGTTGTTTGGCAGATGCAATAGTGCCTGAACAACATCGCAGAAAATTGGATGATAAGGCAGTAAAATGTATTTTTGTTGGGTACAGTTCTGAAAGTAAAGGCTATCGTCTGTATCATCCACAGACTAAACACATTCTGGTTAGCCGTGATGTTGTCTTTGTGGAAGATGCTATTCAGCCATTGCTTTCATGTACTAAGGAGACATCTGTTAGCTCCAAAGACATGTATGATACTTTGATGCCTCTTTTTACAGGTGGACAGGCTAGCGCTAGTCCTAATGAGGCAACTTCTCAGCCTTTGCAGGTTTCATATGATGATGCAGATCATTCAATTTCTGATGTAGATTTACATGATGCACTTGTTGATGAGAGAGCTGATATTGAACAGGCAAAAACTATGCCAAAATGGCTGGTGCAGACTTTGCGTGACAGCAAATTAGATGCACCTTTGTCATATCGCACTCGTTCAGGCTCTCATAGTACCTCCTTTGCATCAGATTGCTATGCTATGGCTGCATCTAGTCTCTGTGATGAGAATGAGCCTGTTTCTTTTGATGAAGCACAAAATTCAGAAAATTGGATGGCTGCTATGCAATCTGAATATGATGCTATAATGAAGAATGGTACATGGTCTTTATGTGACTTGCCTCCTGGCAAGAAGGCCATTGGCACTAAGTGGGTATACAAGCTAAAGCGTAAACCTGATGGTACAGTTGACAGGTATAAGGCTAGGCTTGTTGCAAAGGGTTATGCGCAGGAAAGAGGCATTGATTTTGATGAGACCTTTGCACCTACATGCCGTATGACTACTGTTCGGAGCATTTGTGCACTTGCAGCCCATCATGGTTGGAATGTACATCAGTTGGACATTAAAACAGCATTTCTGAATGGTGACTTGCATGAAGAAGTGTATGTTTTTCAGCCCCGTGGCTTTGTGCAGAAAGGGCATGAAAACCAGGTGTGCAGGTTAAAGAAGGCGTTATATGGTTTAAAGCAAGCACCACGTGCTTGGTATGAGAAGATACATGCCTATTTGATTGCACATGGTTTTGAGAATAGTCCAACTGAAAGCACCTTATATGTTAAACGTGCTAATGATGTGCTTCTGATCATTGTTGTCTATGTTGATGACATGCTGCTCACTGGTCCTATTGAGACACATATTGCTGATTTTAAGGCTGATTTGCATGCCTCATTTGAGATGTCTGATTTGGGGCATTTGCATCACTATTTGGGCATTCAGTTTATGCACGTTGATGGTGGAATGGCTTTGTGTCAAACGAAATATATTGACACATTATTGCAGCGTTTTGGCCTTGAAGACTGTAAGCCTATTGCCACTCCTATGGAGACAGGTTTACGATTGAGTCTTCATGATGCTGGAGATGCATTTGATGCTGTTCTCTATCAGCAGGCTGTTGGATGCTTGATTTACTTATGCATTACTCGGCCAGATATTCAGTTTGCTGTCTCACAGATGAGCAGGTTTATGCATTGCCCAGGAGTCACGCATTGGAAAGCGGTTAAGCGCATCTTTCGCTACTTGAGTGGTACTCGGCTACTTGGGTTGTTTTATCCCAAGGGGGGATCACTACCGCCAGATTTGCATGTTTTTTCTGACTCAGATTGGGCTGGTTGCTATGACACTCGTGTGTCCACCAGTGGTTTTTGCTTCATGCTATGTAGCTCATGTATATCTTGGTTGAGCAAGAAGCAGCCTACTGTGGCCACTTCCAGTTGTGAGGCTGAGTATAGGGCAGCTTTCACAGCGACTGTTGAGTGTGTGTGGCTCAGACGCCTTATGGCTGATTTGGGTGTTGGCCAGTCTTCTGCCACCACCATCTTCACTGACAGACAGAGCGCATTGGCAGTTGCGAGGAACCCTGTGTTCCATGCTCGCACTAAGCACATTGAGGTGCATTATCACTATGTCAGGGAGAGGTTCTCTGCTGGGGAGATCAGCTTGGCATATGTGCCCACGCAAGAGAACATTGCAGACCTTTTCACGAAGGCTCTGCCTAGGGAGAAGTTTGAAGCTTTCCGCAAAGCTTTGGGCTTACTTCATTTTGTGGAGTGATTTCCACATAGCTCGGCAGTTCCTTATACATGAGTGCCAGCTCCTTGTTCACCGCATCACTCCCAGGGGGGATTTGTTGATATATTTAGGTAGTGATGTGTGTGAACACTCTAGGACCACCGGGGCACTTTTTTCCCTCTTTAGGAGGTTTTTTTCCCCCGGCTTGTATATACGCCTATTGCCCTAATGGGCTACTTATCTTTGTACATTCTCTAGTAATACATTCAGTCGTGTGTGTTGTGCTCCAAGCTTCTTCTTCTTCCTTGTGCTGTTCGCGTGCTTCCACAGACGTCTAACTCCAACACTCCTGTCGTCCTTCTGATTGACCATTGTCGATAGCCAAGCCCGAGTGGGTTGGTGTAGACGTAACGTGATTGATCTGACCCAAGATCTTCCGGCCTTCCATCGCATGTATTGCATAGGGTCTAGGGTTACAACCCTCAGTTGGAATGCCATTAGGGAAGTCAAGCGGTATCACTCGCTTCTGTTCTAAGGTTCCAATCTGTAAGGAGCCTTGTCTAAGATTTAGGTCCACTGAGTGATCGTATAGCCAATCTTGGCCAAGGATTAGGGGTTCTATCAGGTCGTCATCATGGCACACTAGTAGCTTCGCTGTCATGGTCACATCCTTAATGAGGATAGGAAGGTCCACCTCACCCATGCAAGGGGTTTCCATGCCTCCTAGCCCTATGAGGTATGCCTCAATTGGCCGCATTTCTATTCCTGAATCCTTATCGTGGGACCATCTAATCGCGCTAGTCGGAGCACCTGAATCAATTAAAGCCCTGAGCTCTTGATAAGGGTTGCCGTGCTCTAGCCTAACTGTAATGAATGGTCTCCTGTCCACTATACTAGGATGAGTGGTTGACTTTACTGGACACATAGCCATGGGATATCTGGGTGTAGTTTCCAGATGGTTATAATGTTCTCTCCCTAGTCCTTGTCTTCTTAGCTTCATGCGCTTAATGCGTTCTATTGCTTCTGCCTGAGCTTCAGCTCGTATTCTATTTTCTTCCTCCTTACGCTTCTTTGCCAACGTGAGTCGTCTAAGCATATCCTCCGTAAGAGGTTCCTGATATAACCTGACTCTACAGCCACTAATATAATTAGGCATTATGTTTCCTTCTAAGGTGGCTAACTGTACTGCTCCACTTGTCGAGAGTCTGTTAATGATCATAGGTCCATAACCTCGCTTTTCTAACTTCCGTGCGTGTTGTTTCAGCGTATATACTAGAACTAAATCTCCTTCTTTTAGGCCTTTATCTTTCACATGTGCATCAACATATGCTTTTTGTCGCTTCTTCGCTGCATATATTCCTGTTGCTGCCTTTAGCCTGGTTTCTCCTAATCGTTCCAAGTCCATTATTCTTGCTGATAATTCATGGCCGGTCCACTGATGTTCTTGTGCAACCTTAAGGGTCGGTATCAAGAAGTCCAAAGGAAGCACAGCATTCTGAACAAAAACCATCTGAAAGGGAGTGGCATTGAGTACGGTCTTGTAGGCCACTCGGTATGCCCAAACAGCGTGGTGTAACTGTTTGTCCCAATCTGAACGTTTGTTGTTCACGAGTTTTGTCAGTACGTTACAAAGGATCTTATTGGTGCTTTCAGCCTGACCGTTGGCCTGAGGATGATATGGTGCGGATTTCTTGTGAATCACCATAAAATCCTGTAACAAATATTCAATGACTTGGTTTAGAAAGTGAGTTCCTCGATCGCTCACTAACTCAATAGGCAATCCATATCTTGTGAAGACATTTTCAAATAAGAATTTTGCAGTTGTGTGTGCATCATTCTTTTTTGTGGCTTTTGCCTCTACCCATTTCGTAAGATAATCTGTGGCAACAATAATATATTCCGCATGTGTACCTTTTGCAGGGGGGTTAATGGGTCCTACAAAGTCTATACCCCACTTAGAAAATGCACGTCCTCCCATCATGGGTTTCAATGGCATTTCATCTCTGCGAGTAGGAAACTGAGTTCTTTGGCACACATCACATCTCTTAACATAGGTATGAGCATCCATGTGAAGAGTGGGCCACCATAATCCTGCAAAGAGGATGGCTTTGATTATCCTATCGGGTCCAAAATGACCTCCTGCAACACCTTGGTGTGCAGTCTCTAGTATGCTCAGATAATCGCTTTCATGAACACATTGTCTTAGATATCCATCTCGTCCTCTTTTGTATAGATTATCGCCAATCAGTGAATAATCTTGAGCTTCCTGCTCCAGACTATGTTGGCGAGCTAAGGTCATTCCTTGAGGGAATGTGTTCGTCCTCAAGTATGTCACTAAAGGTTCACTCCAGTCTGGTGTGAGAGACACATGATATAAAGTAGCATGCTCTACTGGTGGTCTTTCACAACAAACATGGCATTCTTTACACAACTTGTAGACGTCTGCTTCCATTGAAGGCCAATATACTCCTAGTCTATGCAGAGTCTGTAATGTTCGATGTTTTGAATGATGTTGCTTTAATGCACCTACGTGTGCTAATTGCAACCAATTCGCGTGTTCTGATTCATCTACGCAACAAGCAAGAATCTTTTGATTATCCTGTTTATATATGCTTCCTGCTAAGATTTGGTATCTTTGAGACTTGGTAATCTCTCCTTCTTTGATCTTTATCCTAGGGTTCTTGGGTCCGTATGTCAGGATAGGGACTATAGACTTAGCCCATTCTGGTGCTACCTCAAGATTAAATAAATATGCATCTGGTAGATCATCCATTACTCCTTGAGGAGCTTCTCCTGATGTTAATCTTGAAAGGTGGTCAGCTCTAAGATGTGTCTTTCCTTTCCTGACTACTACTTCAAAATTGTACTCCATGAGTAATAGAAACCAACGTATTAGTCGTCCCATGTTACATGGTTTGTTGACTAAGTACAATAGGGCTTGATGATCTGTAAAGAACTTGAATTTGTTGGCCAGCAAGTAGTGCCTAAACTTCTTTACTGCGTAGATCATCCCTAATCCTTCTCGTTCCGTCGTAGTGTAATTTCTTTCTGCTGCGTTCAATTGTCTGCTTGCGTAAGCTATGGGGAGATCGATGTTACCTTCACTCGTGGGTTGTGCTAACACACATCCTATGGCGTAATTGGATGCATCCACATGTACATGGAATGGCTTACTCCAATCTGGGGTAGTCAATATAGGTGCTGAGCACAAGCGTTGTTTAAGTTCATTGAATGAATTTTCACATTCCTCTGTCCACTCAAAATTGGTTAAAAGAGAGTACAATGGCTTAGCTATGATTGCATACATGTGTATGAATCTCCTGTAATAGCCGCAATGGCCCATAAATGCCTGTACCTCTTTCACATTAGTTGGTCTAGGTAATTCTGCAATTACCTTCACCTTTTCTTCATCCGTAGAGATTCCATTTTTTGACACAATGTGTCCTAGAATTTTGCCTTGTCTGACCATGAAAACGCGTTTTTCTGGGTTCAAACAAACCTGATATTCTCGACATTTGTCAAATATTTGTCTTAACTCTGGGATATGCGTCTGCCTTACATTAGAATGAGCACATATGTCATCGACATAAACTTCCAAACTCTTGCGTAAGAATTCCTTAAAAACATGACACATGAGTCACTGGAAAGTGGCGGGTGCATTTGTTAAGCCAAAAGGCATTACACGAAATGCAAATATGCCCCATTCAGTGGCAAAAGCCGTCTTGTGTTGATCTTCTGGAGCAATGGCTACTTGATTATAGCTTGAAAATCCGTCAAGGAAGCTGTAAACTTCCTTGCCCGCAATTCTTTCCAATAGATGTTCTGTGATAGGAAGAGGATAACTGTCTCTGATTGTGGCGGCATTAACTTTTTTAAGGTTAATACACACATGCAATTTTCCATTCTTCTTGGGCACTACCACAATGGGTGATACCCATTCGGTATGTTCAATTTTGTAAATGAATCCTGCTTCTATCAGCCGATCTATCTCCTCTTTAATCTTCGCAGCGTAGTTATCATTGTATGTGTAAGGTTTCTGTTTCGTAGGTTTTGCATCTGGAGTCATGGGGATTCTATGGGAGCATATATCTGGGTCTACTCCTTTTAGGTCTTTGTAACTCCAAGCAAACACATCTCTATATTCGCGCAATAGAGCAACTAATTCTTCTTCTTCTTCAGCTGTCAAATCATGCCCTATGTATGTACATTTTTCTTCTTCTCCTTCTATGGCTACTATTATTTTCTTGGTTTTCTCTCGGTTATCATATACTTGTCCGTCATTCGCCTTTCTATTAGGCATTCGTACCATGATTCTTCTATCTTCGATTTCATATTTCTTGAAATTCTCCGGTACTTCAAATAAAGATTCTTCTTTTTCTGACATGGTTTCTTTCTTCTTTCTTTTCTTGCCTTCACTTTTGCTAGTCACTCGAGTGGCTATTCTCACGTCATTCATAACTTCTTCCTGTCTCTGAGGGTGAGTCTCTACTTCGTAGAAATATTCTTCCTCTGATGCAAAGGGTGGGTCCATGATAATTGATTCTAAATCAAAATCGCTTGCGTCCTCAAATGCATCAGTGTTAGGTTCACACTCTTCTAAAATTGCATCGCCCATGATTGGCTCTATCGTGAAAACTGAAATGTCATAGCCATCCTCGTCACAGTGGGGTGTCCATTGTTCTTCATTGATGGCTACATCCATGGCTGCTAGGATCTCTGCCCAACCATGGGGTTCAAACTCTTCGTCAGGGAATACTATAGGTGCGTAAGCTGGATCTTGAAGGGTTCGTGGATGTTGTTCTGCACCTAAGGTCCTTGCTTCTAACCTTTCTTCCTCTTGTTGTGCAAATTTACACATCCATAAATGAGTGTCCTCGTGTAACCAAGAAGGATCTGATTCTAATGAGTGCACGGATTCCGTCTCTACTTGTGTCTTATGGATGGTATTCCATTGTATTGGGGGTACGTCTCTATGTGAATAGTCTTTAAGATTGACTTTGGTGGTCACTCCTAAATGTTGCAAGTACAACGAATTAGTTCCCCAATCTTGTACAATTTGCAACTGACGCATGAATGGTCGTCCCAATATCATTTCATAAGCATGGTTTTTACTAAAATCACAAATGGAAAAGGTATGCTCAAATTCTACACCACAAGTGGTGAGAGATATTCCTTCTAGTAGGCCTAATGGTTTTTCTATGTGTCCGTCAGCCATTTGTAGCTTCATCCTGGTAGGTTTGAGTGCTGGCTTACCCCAACGTTTCCATAAAGCGGTGGTAGCGATGGCTACTCCGGCTCCTGAATCTAAGATGGCTTTCGTGGTGTAGCCCTGATGGGTTATCGGAAGATAAGTGTTACCTTCCTCTCCTTCGCTTACATCTCCGATCTTTTCCACTGGTATCTCTGGTACCTTATTATGTGATCCTATTTGTGAGGGAGTAGTGGCAAGCTCGGGGAATTGATTTGCTACATGTTTCCACAATTCTGGTTTTACCTTTAACAACTCCTCTAGAGTGAGATTACACTGTACCTTGATTGTCCTTGCTAGACCTGGAAAAATTCCAATATTAGAACAATTCACAGTTGGATGATCAAGCACTTGAGTATATACACCTTTTAAGTCCCTTTCCTTTTGCCCAACTTTTTAGTGTTTGCCCCCTGGCTTTCTAGTCCCAAACTAGGTCAACCTCAAAATATCTTATCTAAAAATAGATGTATTCTTTAAGAAAAACACAGTTGAGGTCACGTAGTACTCGTCAAGAGCTTTCTAATGAGCTATTAAGCTCAAAAAACGGACTTCGGATGAAAAAGTTATGACCGTTCAGGCCCTGGGGGGTAAAAACTGACAAACAGGTTTCTCTCCAAATATGAGCTAAGGGGTCTCCTATGAGTATAATCACCCAAAAATTTCCCAAAAATAGCCCCAAAATTGGCCAAAAAATGAAACCCTAAATTTTGCGATGGGGGTGCACAATCGCGATGGTCTGAGATAATCGCGATGGTCTGAGACCGTCGCGATGGCGTGAACTTACACAATCGCGATGGCGTGGTCTTGCGCAATCGCGATGGTCTGAGGTTGCACCGTCGCGATGGCGTGGACTTGCACAATCGCGATGGCGTGGTCTTGCACAATCGCGATGGTCTGAGGTTGCACCGTCGCGATGGCGTGGACTTGCACAATCGCGATGGCGTGGTCTTGCACAATCGCGATGGTCTGAGGTTGCACCGTCGCGATGGCGTGGTCTTGCACAATCGCGATGGTCTGGGATTGCACCGTCGCGATGGCGTGGTCCTGCACAATCACGATGGCGTGGTCTTGCACAATCGCGATGGCGTCAAAATGAACCGTCGCGATGGTCACAAACGCGATGGCGTGGGCCAATCGCGATGGTCTGAACTTTTGGGCTGTCGCGATGGTCTAGGGGTATCATCGCGATGGCGTGGGGTTGCACCGTCGCGATGGTCTGACTTGCCACGTGGCACCGTCGTCGCGATGGCGTGAGCCAATCGCGATGGCGTGACACAATCGCGATGGTCAGAGATCGTCGCGATGGTCCGGCCAAACCGTCGCGATGGCGTGAGCCAATCGCGATGGTGTGACACAATCGCGATGGTCAGAGACCGTCGCGATGGTCCACCAAAATGCAAATTTTGTGAATGCAGCTGTGGATTCCTAGAGGCGCTGGTGTCGCCTACACGCTGGTGTGGTCGCCTTCTCCAAATTCCGAACTTTGCAGACCATCGCGATGGTCTGACACAGTCTGAAATTTCTGACAGAAACTGAAAATTTTACCTTGTCCAAGCTTTCCTGATGCACTGGAGCTCTGGACCTGCAAGAAAACTCAAGAAAACAAAAGTACACACAAGCACAAAAGTTCTCTCTCACTCTCTCGCATGCACAAATGAGGGGAAATGAGGAGAATGGGTGGATATGGTGAATTTTCTGATTTTTTTGGAGATGAAGATGATGATGCGGTGATGAAGATGGAGTGTGGGGGAGGTGAAAAACACTAAAAACTAAGTAAAAACAACAACAAAAACTGAAATTTTTACCTTCCAACGCCACTTCTTGCTATACTCTTACCATCACACATTCGTCCTAGACTCGATCCCCGGCAACGGTGCCAAATTTGGTGTTGCTCTAGCACAATGGTGAGAACCACGTTAAGAAGCTCCACCTCCTTAATGTCAATCCGCGGAAGAGATAGGAGTGATATGAAGATCGTGAACGTGAGATGAAGTGAGAGTGAAGGTGAGAAGCATAGAAATGCACACACACATACACACACACTACGAAGAGACAAGCAAGACACAATGGAAGGGGAGAAATCACTTCTATTACTCAAGAACACTATTACAAGCTCAAAAGAACTCTATGCTCACACTAACCAACCTCAAAAATGAGCTCTCTAGCCCTTTTTATAGTTTCTAGACTAGTTTTGACCGGTTTCACATCTAGTGACCGGCATAGTTAAAAATTAGGTCCTAGATGCTATTTGGATGGGTAAACGGTGTCTAAAAATAACGAAAATTGATACGCTTGTTGTACCTAAGCTCCTCAAGCTCGAGGACTCCTCGGCTTGCACAAAATGGAGCTAGACTTTGAAAAAAGGGTTTTTCTATGTTACATATGTTACATTAGTGATGAAAATCACTATTGGGTGTTTTTGGAAAGTGTTTTGAAAACATAATTCTTGGACAAAAGATTCGACTGGCTCCTTGCTCCATTGTTACATGCTTCCACGTGTCTGTGCCTCTGGCTGCTTCCAACAACCATCACTAGCATAATCCACTTCCATATAGTCCCTTGAAATCACTACCTGGCTTGCATCACGTGCATATCTCTGATCTCATCATCGCATCCGCTTGAAGCAATGTCATCGAATATGGCCCTCACGACTAGAGTGCCAACGTCAAAGTTATCGATGTGATCTATGTCTCACATGAGTCAATGGACTTGCATACATATCATGTAGTCTCTTCCATAATGCACTACTTATCTCCTCATACATCACAGACTCATATATAGAATCCACAAGCTGTAACTAGATAGTGGAGCTTGTCAATGCATCCATATCCATCCATACGTGGTCGGGCATGTCACAAGGCCTCTATGCATCTCTATGCACATACATGTGTAACCCGACATGAAACAATGTATGCCATATCTGGGCTTTCCATCTCAGAAATTCAATGCCATCAAATCGAGAAGACACCATGCTGACAATCCAAGAGACTATAAACAATATTTTATCCTCAATAGGATAAGCATCTGTAAATGATGCACATTATTGCACAACATCCATTCACCACCAGCTTCCTGGAGGGCCTTTTATTAGCTTCGTACAACTGCTCTATAATCCATACAGGAAGCTTAATGGTTAGGGCTCCCGTCTTTTCCAAGTAAAGACTGAACCAGATCCATTTGTGTGGCTGAGTGAATCTATCTTGGCCAGGAAATGCAAAATGTTGCATGCACATGTGGAGAGGGATGGAAACATTTGGTGTGAGTGCCGCCATATCTTTCAACTTTTGTAGTTTCCTATTCTTCATGTTATCGGGTATCAAGGCATCCTTCTCGGAGGGGACATGCATGTCGTGCATGTTCATAGCATCTCTTACCAATATGAGGATAAGTTCAAGATTTTTCAATTCATTGTTTCCCAATAAAGAAGGAATGGCAAAGGTTCTTGGTCGATCCTTTACCTCACTCACATGTAATGTTGATACCAAATAGTAACAGCACAGAAAATCTGATGTTGGTAAGGGTGCCTCAAAGTATTCTGCTAGCCCTACATGTTGCCATATGCTTTGAAGTTCTGGTGTGTTTTGGAGAGTCTCAAACTCTTTGGAAAAGAATTGGAATCGTACCCATGCCCTATCATACTCACACTTGGACTCCCAAATGTACTTCACCTCTCCTAAGGGCCATGGCATGCCATTCAACCAATGAGAGTTTGCATGAACTATCTCTGTTATTCCTTTGGGAGGGTGTGAGTGTTGATTCAAGCTTGAGAGCTGAGGTGAAGCTATTCGAGCTCGTAAGAAGGTCTTTGACACCCGAATTTGTCCAGCATTGGGGTCAACCTTCATTGACTACTTTGGGACCCAAATAGAAATGGTCCATCTAGATTGATTCCTATGAGACTCCTTCATTGCAGTCCTTGACTGAGTGGTTCCTTTGGTGCATCTTTGGGATCATGTCTCTAGAGCAAAGGGTTGTGCACCCTTGCATATCTAGATCTTCTTCATTCCATGAGCTACTTTATGTTGCGCCGGTCGTTGATCATGCTTCCTAATTATCAGCTTCCTCTGTGTCTTATGTTGCCCTACTTGTTTTCTTGGGATCCTCTTTGGAAAAGAAAGGAGTTCCTTATTGACTTTTGCACCTCCTTCAAGAGTGAAAATCTTTTGCACCATAGAACCTTGGACAAAATAACATTGTTATCGTCATGTCTGTTCTTGGAAGGACCAAGAGTGGGTATCGTTCTCAGTTCCTTGAGTGCTAGGGTTTCTAATTCAATTGTGATGCAATTTTGATTTAACTAGACCTGAAGAAATCCATTTTTGAGGTTTAGGTTGATTTCATATCATAGATCCAGTCTTGACCCAAGACCAGAGGTTCGGTGAGATCCTCCTCTTCACACACTAGCACTTTGACTGTCATTAGAACATCTTGAATGTAGAGGGGAAGTTTCACCTTGCCCATGCAAGGGGTCCTTTTAATTGCAATTCTTGATAGTAAGAAAGTCGAACTGAACTAGTGGCTTCTCCTAAGTCAATCAAAGCTCTTATGGTCCTTGCACTCTCTCCTTGTCCTAACTCTAGGGTCACAAAAGGTCATCGGTCAACTATTCTATGGGAATGTACACCTGATGCTTTGCACATGGCCACGTGATATCTTGGAGCTTCTTAAGTGTCAAAAGTAGGCTGATCCCTACCTTGTTTTCTCAATTTCATTCATTGAATGCGTTCCAAAGCTTCCACCTCTGCTTCTTCTCATCTTCTCAAATTCGTTTCTCTTCTTCTTCATGTTTCTTCGTAGTTTTGAGTCGATTTAGCATCTCCTCTATTAGGGGTTCTTGATATAATTTGACTCTACACCCATTGATGTAACTAGGTAGGATGTCACCTTCTAGAGAGGCTAATTGGAATGCTCCACTTGTTGATATTCTATTAATAATCATGGGTCCATAGCCTCACTTCTCTAGCTTTCTTGCATGTTGCTTCAAGGTATACATTAGGACTAAATCTCCTACTTTCAAGCCCTTATCCTTCATGTGGGCATCAAAGTAAGCCTTTTTCCTTTTCTTGGCCACTTATATTCCTGCAGTTGCTCTTAATCTTGTTTCACCTAACCATATTCCTGCAGTTGCTCTTAATCTTGTTTCACCTAAACATTCAAGATCAAAGATCCTTGAAGAAAGTCTGTGACCTGTCCACTAATGCTCTTGTGCTACTTTCAATTTAGTTAATACATTACATAGTATCTTGTTGTGCTCTCAGCTTGTCAGTTAGCTTGTGGATGATAGGGGGCAGACTTCTTATATATCACCAAGAATTCTTGGAGAAGGTTTTCAATGACTTCATTCAAGAAGTGTGTGCCTCTATCACTTACTAACTCTATTGGTAACCCGTATCTGTTGAACACGTTCTTGAATAAGAACTTAGCCATCGTTTGAGCATCGTTCTTTCTTGTGGCCTTTACTTCTACCCATTTGGTGAGATAGTCTGTGGCAACAATAATGTACTCAGCATGTGAACTCTTACCTGGGGGATTAATAGGACCTACAAAGTATATTCCCCACTTAGAGAATGCCCATCCTCCCATCATGGGTTTCAATGGCATCTCGTCTTTGCATATCGGATACTGAGTCCGCTAACAAATATCACATCGCTTCACATAGGCATGTGCATCCATGTGAAGTGTTGGCCACCAAAGACCTACAAATAGTATAGCTTTCATCACCCTATCTAGTCCAAAGTGTCCTCCTAGCACACCTTGGTGAGCAGTTTTGAAGATCTTAAGGTATTCACTCTCATGGACACACAGTCTTAGGTAACCATCTTTACCGCGCTTGTATAAATTATTTCCAATGAGTGAGTAATCTAGTGCTTCTTGCTCTATACTCTTTTGTCTTGCCAATGTCATCTCTCGAGGGAATGTTTTCGTCCTCAAAAATGTTACTAATGGTTCACTCCAATGTGGCACTAAAGACACTCGATATAGTGTAGCATGTTCCACAGGTGGTCTAATAGTACAAGTTGGGCATTCCTTGCCTAACTTATGGATGTCTACTTCCATAGTTGGCCAATACATTCCTAGTCTATGTAGCATTTGTAGGGTTTGATGTTTTGAGTAATGTTGCTGAAGTGCACCTACATCTGCTATTTGCAACCACTTTGCATGCTCGTACTCACCTACACAGCAAGCTAGTATGCCTTGATCAGTGTTTTTATACATGTTGCCTACCATTATGTGGTATTTTTGAGATTTGAATACCTCCTTGTCTTTAGTTCTCACTACAGGATGTTTAGGTCCAAAGGTGAGAATAGGCACTATAGCTTTTGCCCAGTCAGACCCTACTTCTAAATTGAACAAGTAAGCATCAAGAAGTTCATTTGATACTCCTTGAGGGGACTCCCCTGAAGTTAGTCTAGAAAGGTGATCTACCCTAAGGTGAGTTCTACCTTTTCTAACCCCAACTTCAAAATCATATTCCATTAGTAAGAGGAACCATCTTACTAATTTTCCTGTATTGTAGCGTTTGTTCACTAGATAGAGTAATGCTTGATGATCTATAAAAAATGTAAACTTATTTGCAAGAAAATAATGTCTAAACTTCTTAACCACATATACCATGCCTAAACCTTCTCTTGTTTCACCAGTAGGTTGAGCTAGTACACACCCAATAGCATAATTGGATGTGTCCACATGAACATGGAATGGCTTGTTCCAATCTGGTGTAGTCAAGACTGGTGTTGAACATAATCATCACTTAAGCTCATTATAGGAGTTTTCACCCACTCATAGTTGGTCAAAAGAGAGTACAGAGGCTTTACAATGATTGCATACATATGAATGAATCGTCGGTAATAACCACAATGCCCCATGAAGGCTTGTACTTCCTTGACATTATTTGGCCTAGGTAGCTCCGCAATAGCTCTAACTTTATCCTCATCTGTGGATCTTAGGCACTATGTATCTTAGAATCTTGCCTTGCGTGACCATAAAAACACATTTTTCTGGGTTAGGCAGACCTGATATTCTCTACATTTGTCAAAGATTTGAATGATTTTAGGTATATGTATTTGCCTAATGTTGGGATGAGCACAGAGATCATTAGCATAGACTTCCAAGTTTTTCCTCAAGAAATCTTTAAACGCATGGCACATCAGCCTCTAAAAGGTAGCTGGTGCATTGGTAAGCCCAATGAAAAGCGAATATGCCTCACTCTCAAAAGTTGTCTTATGTTGATCTTCTGGAGCAATGGCCACTTGAGTGCAGCCAGAGAATCCATCAAGGAAGTTGTATACCTCCTTGCCTGCTACTCTTTCTAATAGATGCTCAGTGATAGGAAGCAGATAATTATCTCTGATAGTGGCTGCATTAACCTTCTTCAAGTTAACACATACATGTAGCTTGCCATTCTTCTTGGGCACCACTACAATGGGGGATACCCATTCAGTGTGCTCAATTTCATGGATAAATCTTGTTTCTACCAATCTATCTATCTCTTCCTTGATCTTGGCAGCATAATTGCCGTTATATGTGTATGGCTTCTACTTGGAGGGTTTGGCATCTCAGGTCATGGGAATCGTATGTGAGCATATGTTAGGGTGTATGCCTTTCAAGTCCTTGTAACTCCATGCAAAAACATCTATATACTCTCGTAGCGAGGCTACAAACTCTTGCTCCTCATCCTCTGTTAAATCATGTCCTATGTATGTGCATTGGTCTTCATCTTCCTCTACGGTCACAATGATTTTCTTCATTTTCTCTTTGTTATCATAGGATTCTCTTGCTTGTGTTTCATGTTTAGGCATCCTTATCATGACTTTTCTATCTTCTAGCTGATACTTCTTAAAATTTTCAAGGACCTCAAACAAAGATTCTTCCTCCAGTGGTGTGGCTTCTCCCTTCTTTCTTTTCTTGCCTTCACTCTTGGCGGTTATCTATGTCATGAATCTCACATCATTCATAAACTCTTTGTGTTTTTGAGGGTGATCTTCTACTTCATACAGGAATTATTGTTCTTCTGATGCACAAAAGGGATGTTAGACTCAAGAAATGATGGGCAGGAGATGGTTGAACCACACCCTAAGAGGGAGGATTAGGAAGTAATCCTCAGCCATGGCTTTTGGGGCAAGTGGTTAGCCTATCATACTCCTAGCTAGTATGTCATCAGTTCAAATCCCACAATTGGTATCAGAGCTTAGGAAGTAGGCTTGGGCAGAGAAGGCGTGCGCATCGCTTTCAAAGGTGAGCTCAACATAGATTAGAGTGTATCTCCCAATCCATAGGTCAGATTTCGACGTGTAAGATACCGTTGGAAATCTCTCGGAACGAACTATCCAATGGAAGCACTAGATTCAGGATCCAAGATACCTAGCATTGGTGAGAACCAGGTTCAAGATACTAAGGTTGAGGACAAGGGGCTCAAGAGACTAAGGTTGCGAGCAAGGCAAGTCCGTAGGCAAGTAGCCAAGCAACGGAAAGGCAAGGCTCTAGAGACCAAGGTTGAGAGCAAGGGTTCAAGAGACCAACGTTGAGGACAAGATGGTTCAAGAGAGTGTGCAAGGTTGAGGACATCAATTCAACAGGGAGATCAAGGATTGATCATTGAGGACAATGATCTCTAGAAGGGGAAGAGAGTGTTAGACTCAAGAAATGACGCGCAGGAGATGGTTGAACCACACCCTAAGAGGGAGGATTAGGAAGTAATCATCAACCATGGATTTTGGGGAGATTGGTTAGCCCATCATACTCCTAGCTAGTAGGTCATGAGTTCAAATCCCACAAGGGATCCATACGGATAGATTCTAAATCTGAATCACTTACTTGATCAATCTCATCCATACTAGCCTTGCACTCTTTGAGAACCGAATCACACATAATTGGTTCTGTGGAAAAAACTAAAATGTCATAGCAATCTTCATCACAGTGTGGTGTCCATTGTTCTTCATTGATGGCTACATCCATTGTTGCTAGGATTTCATCCCAACCATGAGCTTGCTTGAGACCAAACAAGGCTTTATGCAAGCAACAAACCATATGCTCTTTCCCTTTCATAGCAAATCTAGGAGGTTGCTTCACATAAACCTCTTCTTGCAAATCACCATTCAAGAAGGCTATTTTTATGTCCAACTGATGCACTTTCCAACCTCGATGGGCAGCCAATGCAACCACGGTACGAATGGTAGTCAACAGTGAAGTCCTTTGGCAACCAATCTAGCTTTGTAGCGATCAATGCTACCATCATATTCTCTCTTAATCTTGTAAACCCACTTTGTACCAATGGCATTATTTCCTTTTGGCAATTCACATAACTCTCAAGTACCATTCATATGTATGGAATCCATTTTTTATTGCATAGCACTCATCCATTGTGGATCGTCACATGCATCTTCAAAAGAAAGTGGCTCTTCATTACATGCTATAGCAATACAAGAATAATCCACAAAATTACTTGATGCATGGTGAGACCTTGATCTTGTTCTACCAAGTAAAGATGCACTCAATTTGTTGTCCTGCAAAGTGTGTTTCAGCCACTTTGGCATAGTTTGTGCACTCTTGACAGACATGTGTTCATTATGTAAAACATCTTCAATATGTACATCATGCATGGGCTGAATTTCTTGCTCATTTTCAGCCATATTTTGATGCAAATGCTCAGCCATATGTGGCTGGAAATTTCCAGCAGTTTTGATAATTTTTGGCTAAAACTTTTCAGCCATGTTTGGCTGAAAATTGTTTGCATTTTCAACACTATTTTGTTGGAAGTTTTCAGCCTTTTGAGCCTCAGTTGACTGGTCTACATGGCCATAGTCAAGCACATCATTTTGGAACAAGGGCATGAGTGTATCAAACACATCTTGTGAGCTAACTATTGGCTGTTTTTTGCATTCAAGTAGAGGGAAAACTGAATTTTTAGCAAATACCACATCTCGACTCACAATAATTGGGTTCATCAATGGATGGTATAAATGATATCCCTTACTTCAAGCACTATAACCAACAAATATACATTTCTTTGCCTTGTCATCAAGTTTGTTACATTGTTGTGATGGCACAAGAGCATATGCCAAACAACCAAACACACGCATATGACTAACCATAGGCTTATGACCATTCCAAGACTCATAAGAAGTGATGACTCTCAATTCTTTTGTAGGGTAGCGATTCAACACATAGTTTGCACACATGACCCCTTCCATCCAAAACTTATCAGGAAGATGCTTTCCTTTAGCCATACATCATGTCATTTCAAGTAGAGTTCTATTTTTATGCTCAGCAACGCCATTTTGTTGAGGTGTATATGGCATCGTACATTGGTGTGAAATACCTCTTTCACGAAGAAAAGCATTAAACTCATGTGACATGTATTCACCACCATGATCCATGTGTAGAGTCAAAAGCTTTTGTGAAGAAAAATTTTCAGCCATAGCTAAAAATGCTTTGAAGCAAGAAAATACCTCATTCTTTGCTTTCATAGGATACACCCATGTATGGCGAGTACCATCATCAATGAAGGTAACAAAATATACATGCTCCCCAAAAGATGGAGTCTTGATGGGACCACATACATCACTATGAACAAGCTGCAATTTTCTTGTAGTGTGTATATGACTATCTTTTGGAAAAGAAGCATGATGCGTTTTTCCAAGAATGCAACCTTCACATGCATGCTTTTCAATGGACTCAAGTGTAGGCAAATCAATAACCATTTCCTTGTTTTGCAAATAAAGCAAACTACTGAAGTTCAAGTGACCAAAACGAGCATGCCAAAGCTCCATTTTAGCCATGGAAGAAGTATAAGAAACCAAGGCATTCGAGGCAGCCCTCTTGTATGTATCCATGCAATACAAACCATTACATAATGTACCAGACATCACGATAACATTGCCATTGTTGAAATCATGAACCATACATTTATAATCAACAAAGTGTACATGAAGTCCAACTTTGACAATCAACGGAACTGAAATTATGTTCTTCTTGATATCGGGCACATACAATGCATTTTTCAAGAGAATCACACCTATCTTAATCTTGAAAGATGCCCAAAAATCTTGAGCCATGTTAGCTTCATCATTCTTTACATCTGCTGAATTTTCAGCAATAGACATGCCAGATTCCTTCTTCTTTTCATTGCATTTAGCAAGCTTTCAACACTCATCAATAGTATGACCAGCCTTCTAGCAATATTTGCATCTCTTCTTCTTTTCCAAATCACCATCATTAGAGGAATGAGTGGAAGAGGAAGGTTGAGGCTTTGGTTTTGATGAACCTAAAGTTGAACCATACTTGCTTTTCCCCTTTTGTGAGATAGCAAGTGCTTATGTTCCCTCAATCAAACCACTCCTATTTGCTCTAGATTTCTCTTCTTGCAAACGAAGAGACACAACCTCATCAAATGCATACATATTAGGATTTCCTTTTACAACCAAACGGAGTTTAGTAAAAAAGCTTTGCAAAGATCTCGATAATCCTTTCAACAATGTAGAAATGAGTGATGCATCTGGAATAATCTCATCTATGTTTGCCAATTGCTCTTTCAAGTCCTTGATGCATGTCATATACACATCCACGGACTCATTTTCAGCCATACATACATCCTCAGGCTGCATCCTCAAGTATGCAACATATGCTTCATTACGCACAGCATACAAAGAAGCAAGAGTGTCCCATGCCTATTGTGATGTAGAACATGACTAAACGTGTGGAACTATATCATGCTTCACAGAAAGCGCATTCAAAGCATGAGCTTGAGCATCTTTTCCATCCCATCTAAGTTTTTCCTGTGTATGTGGAGAAGGAGAAACCACTGTACTCAAAGAAGAAGCTCCATCTGTGACAGTAGAGTGTGAAGTAGAAGAACATGTCGGTCTTCGATCTACATCTACCATTATGTTCCAAAGTTGTTTAGCAACAAGAACATGCTTCATCATGTAAGAACACATCGGATAGTTGGTCCCATCAAGATTATCTTCAACTTGAAGCATGCCAAACAAGTCATTGTTGCCCACCATTTCATAAAAGAACAAGAATGTGACAAAATCTTCACTGCGACGAAAGCTGAAATGAATGCTGAAATTTCAGCTCACAAACCGTCACTCTGATGGCAATTCTGATTGCATGAATGGCTTTGAAATGGGGGTAAAACCTGCACGCACCTGGTGGAAATGTTTCTTGGCTGCTAAAATTCACAGTTCTATGCTCCAAAGTCGATTTGCACTGTTAAAAGTGCACGCACGCCATGACGCAAAAAACTAAAACTTGAGAAGGAGCTGAACCTGCTCTGATACCAATGTTGGGTGTGTGTAGAAGTACGAGGGACACACAAGAAGCACACAAAAGGAGCATGAACACAGTAAGACACACGGAGAAGATAATGGCTAGAATAGCTCTCTCTATTGATGATGAACTGAACTGAAGTAAGAGCTGAATAATATCCCTAAGTACAAAGTACCACCACATATGAGAGTACCAAGTATGTGGTAACATGGGGAAAAAACCTCCAGCCAGCACTAGAGTCAAAAGTACCCATGTATAGGGAAAAAGTTCATATCAAAGCTACTCAAGGAACACATAAGTGTAACAACTTTACCTTCTTTAGTGTGTATTTGTCTTTAAGTGTGCGTCGTAAGGAGAACTTAAGTTTTCCATACTTGATGTTCTTCATCCAACCAAATTAACTTCTTGCCCTTAAGTTGTCCCTTGACTGTAATTAATCGATTCTTAGACTTGAGAATTTAGAGGTTCTTAGAACTTGAGTGTTCATATCATACCCCTAATCAATCAAAACCTCTAATCACACTTAGCCTAAGCTATGACGGAGGATGTTGAGAGATCTTCCAACCTCATGTCACTTCTCCTTGCTGTACTTGTATGCTCAGGATGCTTGTTCCCAAGCTTGCACACACTGGTAGTTTTCTTTGGTTTCTCCAAGAGCTCTCTACAATCCTGTAAAAGTTCAAATTTTAGCTCAAGCTTTTAATTTCCTATGACAAACAATTTGATTTAGACACATTTAAAGACCCCTTTTTCCCCCTTTGTATTGCACAAATTCCCTATCTGAAAAGCTATGTCGATTCAGGGTTCTGGGGGTTAAAACAGCCAAACAGAACCTCTTGGATAAGCCTCTAGAATTGCATAAATAGACGAGCTCAAAAAATGCCAATTTTTAGCACAAAATTTTCAAAAAAATACCCCTTCAATTTTTTACTTAAAATGGCTATCTATTGTGATAGATGATGTCTATCTTGATAGACGATGTCTATCGTGATAGACACTATCTATCATGTTGTCTATCGTGATAGACAGGTGTCTGAAATCGTGATAGATGGGTGTCTATCATGATAAACAGTGTCTATTGTGGGCTCTATCTATTGCAATAGACAGGTTCTATCATCTGTCATGAGGGCTATCCGTCATGATAGATGGGTGTCTGTCGCAATAGACGGGGTTTATCGTCTCTCATGGCTTTCAGTTTATCATAATAGATGGATGTTTGTCTTGCATTCCCTATATTAGACATGGGCATAGGAGAGCTCACCACAACATTTGACTTTGAAATACCTGATCCGATCAATACAAATTTTTAGTTCTCAGACACTCAGTTTGTCTCATAGGAGTTTCAGCAGCTTTGCTATCCTAGCTCACAAAGAGATCAAGGGGAGAGCCACATCCACATTGATCAAGAAGATCAAGATTAAACATTAACAGAGGATAAAGATGAAGAGCAAAGGGATCAACATGACTAAGATGAACACCAAGACACACAGGATGAACAAGATGAAGGCCAAAACATAGAACAAGATCAGATTTTGGATCGATCAGCTTACATGGTCACTTTACAAAGGCTTTATGCAACTACAACTATGCAAGATGTTCATATCCATGGAGAGCTCATAGAGGAACAAAGTCAAGAACTTCTACAATAGGAGTTGGATAATAATTGTTTTGATACCCCATTCATTGAGGCCATCTGCATGCTCATGGAGGCAATTGGTACAGTGGAAGCCCTCAATTACATCTCAAAAAACCACTCCAAAGATTCGATCCTTGTTGCGTTCACCTCCAACCTCGAGCAAGACAATACATTCAAGTGCTAGTTACCTCCAATCTATCTCACTGATCCACACTCCATGGCCACACACACCCCCACATATTTCACCCGTTGATATGACCTCCTTAACCGAATCACCCATCACCCTGGTCACCAATATATCCTCGCTCTCCCAAGAATTTCAAGACATTTTTGAGACACCACCCCAAACCCCACCTCGGTCACATGTATCCATTATGTCCCCATCCCATCCCCCCCCTTGCACAATGATCCTCTCAAGAAAATCTATCATTATAACATCACCTCCAACCACCACTATCTTCACCCCCATCACTAGCACTCCTTCGATTCCTCCAACCATAGCACCATTTCCACCCCCTATTCAACCTAAATTAACACCTTTCCTCCCACCCCTCCACACACGACCCACTCCTTTACATCCATTCACCCTACTTCGACTCTATAGATTCCATTTTTCTTCCAATCCCTTCTCAACCCTCATGTGCAACCATACTTATCTCAAATAAAATTAACATAATCCACTCCACCAGCCCAAGCCTCACTATTATTTAGTTCTCTTTTCATACCTACACCCGCAGTTTCAACTATATCAGTTTCCATGGTCAATACCACACATTCCACCACATCCAACACAATGGACATCTCACCTCCCATAGCACCTCCATCCATGCTTCACACACAACTCCCAACCCCCCTTCCACCAACCTCACCACCACTCACAAGATTCTTCACATTCACATCCACTCTTCCCATCCCCTCTCCCACCCACTCTACATTAAGTACAGATACTCATACGTTTATGCATTCCAATCCCATCTATTCATCCTCTACCATTGACAACGTGTTGCAATAAATGTTCATGTGCATGCATCAAGTCCATGAGGAGTTTACTACATTGGGATAGCGACACCAAGAGATGCAAGCACACACTGTCCAACTATAAATACAACTCAAGTTTTTGAGCACATAAAATGCTTCCCTCAATGTCAAATATACCAAACTTGAGGAGACGCACAACACGATGGAATTTGAACTTGAAAATCAAAGCAAGGAGGTTGTCACAAAAGTTGAGGAACTCCTTTGAGTTCAAATAGTGTGCAACGCAAGACTAACACACAATATGGGCTTCTTGCATAGACATCTCGTAACCACTCATGAAGAGAACCAATGACTACAAGAGCAAAACAAAGATAATTTTGAAGCAGCAATGGAGACTCTTATTGCAACACAAGCTTTCTAATGAGCTCTAGAGATCAAAAAATGGATTTCATATGAAAAAGCTATGTCGATTCAGGGTTCTAGGGGTTAAAACAACCAAACAAAACCTCTCACGTATTTATTGTATTTTTCTAAAGCCTTTGGAATTGCATAAACAGATGAGCTCAAAAAATGCCAATTTTTAGCACAAAATTTTCAAAAAGTTACCCCTTCAAATTTTTACTGAAAATGTCTATCTATCGTGATAGACGGTGTCTGTCATGATAGACAGTGTCTGTCATGATAGACGGTGTCTATCATGATAGACGCTATCTATCATGCGTGGCTGTCTATCGTGATAGATGGGTGTCTATCATGATAGATGGGTGGCTGTCACGATAAATGATGTCTATTGTGAGCTCTATTTATTGCGATAGACAGCATCTATCATATGTCGTGAGGGTTGTCCGTCACGATAGATAGGTGTCTGTCGCAATAGATGGGGTCTATCATCTCTCATGGATTTCATTATGTCACAGTAGACGATTGTCTCTCATGATAGATGGGGTCTATCGTTTATCATGAGGGTTGTCTATCATGATAGATGGGTTTTTATCATGATAGAGGGCGTCTATCATTTGTCGTGGTTTTTAGACTGTCGTGATAGACGGGTGTATGTCTCGATAGACAATGTCTGTCGTGGTTTTGGTCTGTCATGATAGACATTGACTGTCATCTACTGTGGTTTTGGTTTGTCATGATAAACGCTATCTGTCATCTATCGTGGTTTTGGTCTATCGTGATAGATGCTACCTATCATCTATCGTGTTTTTGGTCTATCATGATAGACGGAAAAAATGAAAATTTTGGGGAACCTTCTCATGATTTGGAGTGCTCTACTCGTGTAGTTTATCATCCTATGCATGCAAACACAAAATACCAACTTTCTCTATCTATTGTGATAGACAAAGGTCATCATCTCGGGACCTGTGCAGAGGTCTATCGTACCTGCACAAGCTATTGGAGATGATGATACAACTAGAATGTGTAGAAAAAGCTCAAAAACACACAAAAAATAGATTGCACACAAGCTCTCCCTCGCTCTCTCTCACAAGTGAAATGAGGAGAATGAGGTGGGGATGGATATATGACCAAAAAACTGAAATTTCAGCAAAGATGGAGATGGAGATGGAGGTGGGAGATGGTGAGGATGATGGTGGTGATGATGATGATGATGATGATGATGGTGATGAAAATAAGGAAAATAATGAAAAAATAAAGAAAAGTAAAGATATTACCTATGACTCCAATGTCACAACTCTACATCTTACCATCACACGCTCATCCTCGAAGCTCTCTCCCCAACAGTGGTGCCAAATTTGGTGTCACTATAGCACAATGGCAAGTACCAATGTGAGGAGATCCACCTCATAATTGTCAATCCATGGAGATGTGAGGACTAGTATAACGACTATGAGCAAGTGAAGGCACAAGTGTGTGAGTGAGAAGCACACAAGCATGCACACACATACACATGCGCACAGAAGGCAAGAACAAAGAGAGGAACAATGGAGTTCTTTGTATTACTAAAAAATTCTCTTACAATAGCTCAAAACTCTAGTAAGCTAACCCCAAAAATGAGCTCTTTAACTCTTTTTATAGTTTGTGACTAGGTTTTGGCCCTGTCCAAACCTAGTGTTCGACCTAGTTAAAAATTATGTTCCAAGGCTTATTTTAGGGCTCAAACGAAATCAAAAAATTATGAAAATTGATATGCAAGTACTTCTAATCCTTCTCAAGCTCGAGAAATCCTCGGCTTGAACAAAATGATTCTAATCTATCAAAAATGGTATTTACAATGTTTGTGTAGTGATAAAAATCACTTTGATTGAAAATAATTCATAAAAAAAATGATTGGGCCTCTTATATGCTAGATTGTACTTGACTACTTTGTCTCCTAATTGCTTGTAGGCCAATAGAGTCTAAAGCAAGAAGCTCAAAATTATAGTACTCTTTGTTGATATATTTAGATAGTGATGTGTGTGAACACACTACTCTGTCTAGGGAGAACTTTGAAGCTTTCTGCAAAGCTTTGGGCTTACTTCCTTTTGTGGATTGATTCCACATAGCTTGGCACTTCCTTATACATGAGTAGCAACTCCTTGTTCTTCGCATCATTCCCAGGGGGGATTTGTTCTGCTGCAGACCTTGAACTCCAACACTCTCATTGGTAATAATCTATACAAACATGGAAGAGATGGATATCTAAGTTTATGCATGCATGAAAGTGAATACTTGAAGATATTAGAAATTGCACACTAGGGTGTTGCAGAAGGAGACTTTGGACTTGATCGAGTGATCAAAGCCATACTATTTTTAGTCTTTGATGGCCTACTCTTCATATGGACACACATACCTATATGAAGAGGTGTGAGACATGTCAGAGAGCTTAATGTCCTATTCACACATATGAGATGCCATTGAGACCCATGATGGGAGGATGTGCATTCTCCAAGTGGGGTATATACTTTGTAGGTCTTATCAACCTCCCCAGCTAGAAGCTCTCATGTTGAATACATAATCGTAGCCACAAATTATCTTATCAAATGGATAGAAGTGAAAGTCACATGAAAGAATGATGCACAAATGATGGCAAAATTCTTGTTTGAAAATGTATTCTAGAGGTATGGTTTTCCTATAGAGTTAGAGAGTGATCAAGGAACTCATTTCCTAAAAGAAGTGATTGAATATCTATAGCAAGACTTTATGGTGATTCACAAGAAGTCAGCACCATACCACCGGCAAGAAAATCGACAAACAGAAAGTACTAACAAAATCCTATGCAATGTATAGACTCGGCTCATAGACAAAAAACATTCAAATTGGGACAGATAGCTAGACCATGTTGTTTGGGCATACTGAGTGGCCTATAAAATGGTACTGAATGCAAATCGCTTTCAAATGGTATTTGGTCATAATGCAATGCTTCCCTTGGATTTTTTTGATACCCACCCTAAAGTTTGCACAAGAGCATCAGTGGACATGCCATGAGCTATTATCCAAAATCATGGATTTAGAATGTTTGGGAGAGACATGATTAAGAGTACCAGGCATATATGTGGCAAATAAGAGACAAAATTCTTATATCAATGCACACATGAAAGACAAAGGCTTGAAGGCTGGTCATTTAGTATTGGTATAGATTTTGAAGGAACATTATTGTAAGTTAGAAAAATGTGCTTATGGACCTATGATTATCAATAGAATTTTGACAAGCGGTGTGATGCACTTAGCCACCTTAGAAGGAGATGTAATATCAAAATACATTAGTGGATGTAGAATCAAGATTTATCAAGAACCCTTGATGGAGGAGATGCATGACTCAACATGGCTAGGAAGCATAAAGAGGATGAGAAAAGAATATGAGAAGAAGCTCAAGTTGAAGCTCTCAAGTGCATTAAACATATGAGGCTAAGATGATAGGGCACAGATCCGTACAGAAATGCCAATGCAAAAGAGCTTCATCTTGTGAATGTCATTCTACAAGTAGATGCACCTAGATATCACATGGCAATGTGCCAAAACATAGAAGAATACCTCTCCCAGTATGGTGGATAGACGAACTTTCATTTTGATTGAGCTAGGATATGTTGAGATATCCATGCTCTACCCTTTTGTCCCACATGAAAGGGCATTCTCACAAGCTCTCATGTACTCTCATGCAAGTTCCATTTATCCCACATAGGTAGTACTTTGCCCTCTTCTCCATATAAGGAGGGCCTCACTTCTCCTTTCTCTCATTCACTCATGTACTACCATGAGGCTCTCTCCTTGAGGTGCAAGCTCCAGGCTTCTTATGTAATTTTCTCTTTCATAATTTAGTTCATTTCATTTCATTTCTTCATTATGTCATTTCTAGTGTGTTTTGAGCCTCCATAGCTTGTTCTTGATTTGTGTTTATCTTGCGCCATGTTCCTCAACATGGTATCAGAGCATAGGTTAACTTAGGATCTTATTTTATGAACTTATCATAATGATTAATTTAGATCCATTCTTGGTTTAATCCCTCCCTTAGATCATATTCTCCTTTGTGACATATCATAGGTTTTATCACTTCAGAGTTTTCCATAATGTAAAATCAAGTACTTTTTCACGCTATAGTCCACAATAAGGGTGCTTATAAGCACCATAGTGTGTTTTAAAGTACTCCCATGAACTGCTACTTTATGAAGCGCTTCAGACGGTGTCTTCAGATATATACAATCACTCGAGTATGTACAAGAAGTAAATTTTGTTGCCTAATCTTCACATTTTCAAACTACTGTTTGATATATCTGCTAGTGAACTCACCTGCAGAGGGTATTCCTAGTAGCAGAGAAGGGATCGAGAGTGCTCTACCATGTCCTGAATAGAAGCAACGCGTGGCCTTGACTCATGCAATGACTCTCGTGGGGATGTACCATGTCAACAGGCCTCAGTCGATATTCAGGGCCCAAGCAGAGAAAGGTGTTTTGTCAGAGAATGCGCTGCTACTGGGATTGGGTGTTTCTCTATTGCTTCAGAACGAGAAGAAAGAATTTCCAGGATCTACAATGAAAGGCAATCGCAGACGCAACAGCGGTAAGGAGAGCGGCTAGCTCGGCTCTCACTACTGTGCAGTGGGAGACGATCTGAAGAGAGAAAGATTCAGCATATAGAGAGAGTAACACATTTTTCGCACTGAAAGCACAAGCGGAGATGGAAGAAGGTCGCAACACTTGTAGCTATACTTCCTCTATCTTCCTTATGCTACCGCAGAGAGTTTCTCTCATCTACATGGGTAGACATGGCGCATCACTGAAGACGAATCCTCCATCTTTTGCTTGGTGTCATCTGCGTGGTGCGCATGGTTCTGATTCGTCCTCCATCCATGCTATGGTGTCCTTGCGACCAGTTGCTCCCCTCGACACTTATCCTCTGTGCACCCATAGAAAGGCGACGTGCTGCAGTCCGTTGTGCGCACTATCAGCACGATAAATTTTAGAATCTCTAGATCCAGCCAGTTGTCGAGAACTACTAAAATTACCCTAGATTCGGCTCTTCATTCAATGTATTCTACAACCTGCAATCCGGACCTAGGTGGCTGTTTTGCAGACCTGACATGCAGCTCTTGTTTTTTTATTATGACGTGGAAGGCGTTAATTAGGCATATTTTCTTTGTATAGCAGAGAGCGCTAAAGTCATTCCTTATTCCTTGCCATGTCCCGATTCAACGATCTGCTTTGAATCTGACATTTGATGTGTAGGACAACTTGTTTCTATTTATAGCACCAAATCTTCCCCCACTTTAGGCACTCGTAAAGTTTTCTTTTATTATGTATCGAAAGCAATGTATAACCTTACTCAAGTTCATTGATCAATTGTAAAAGAACTAGACACTGCCACATTTATAAGTGGTAAGACCTTCCTTTGTACTCATGGTATACTTGCATTCTCTCCATTTTCAGGTGCACATCTAAAAGAGTCAAATACACTACTAAGCGAGCTCCTCCATCCGAACCTCCACTATGGAAGATAAGCAAGAGTCCACCTTCAATGGTCAACATTTCCACACATGGCAAGTCAAAATGCAATACAAGCTCATGAAGAAAGGCCTATGGGGTATCGGTAGTGGCAAGGAGAAGCAACCAACAACGAGAGAAGGTGAAGCTAATTGGCAACTCAAAGACGAGAAAGCACTATCCACCATCGCACTTGGTTTAAGTGATCAATATGTGCATCACATCGATGAGAAGGGCACCGCTTATGATGCATGGACAAAGCTAGATCATCTCTTTAGTTCTAAGGCTAAATCTTCAAAAATCACACTTCTTATGAACTTGTTTGATCTCAAAATGGAGCCCAACTCCTCTCTTGCTTCACATCTAAACAACTTTAAGAGCATGTGTACTCAACTTATGGACATTGAAAAGAAACTTGATGAAGATGTACTCATTGCATTACTTCTACGAAGCCTTCCCCAAGAATCATATGGCCACATTATCACCACACTTTGGCTTCTTCCGCAACCAACCCTCAACGATGTTGAAGCTTCTCTACTTGATGAAGAAAAGAACCTTCAACACCACAACCCCTCTCAAGAGAAAGCTCTTTTCAGCAAGAAGAGACCTCTTCCTACAAAGTACAAACCTTGTCGCTTCTGCAAGAAAACCAATCATCTTGAGGAGAAATGTTACTACAAACCGAAGCGATATGCCAACATCAGTGAAGAACAGAGTGATGACGAGATAGAAGAATCACCCAAAGCAACTATTTGTAAATAATATCTCTCTTAAAGCATCTCAAAAGCACCACCTACCCCATGATGTAAACCCCTTATATGTCTAAGGGATCCCATATGTCCCTAGACCCTCACAAACACTCCCCAACTTGGATCCCATATGTCCAAGTTATGTCCAAGGATCCCATATGTCCTTGGATCCTAAAAACCAACTGGACTAAGTGATCCCATATGTCACTAGTCCCCATATTACAAACAAAAGGGTCATCACATGGAGGGGGGATGTTGAGATATCCATACTCTACCCTTTTGTCCCACATGAAAGGGCATTCTCACAAGCTCTCATGTACTCTCATGCAAGTTCCATTTATCCCACATAGGTAGTACTTTGCCCTCTTCTCCATATAAGGAGGGCCTCACTTCTCCTTTTTCTCATTCACTCATGTACAACCATGAGGCTCTCTCCTTGAGGTGCAAGCTCCAGGCTTCCTATGTAAGTTTCTCTTTCATAATTTAGTTCGTTTCATTTCATTTCTTCATTATGTCATTTCTAGTGTGTTTTGAGCCTCCATAGCTTGTTCTTGATTTGTGTTTATCTTGCACCATGTTCCTCAACAAGATAGGGCACTCCAATCAAGATGATCAGGGCTTTGGTTGATCCTGGTGTAGCCACTAGTGCGATTAGGTATTAATATTGTCAAGGTATGAAATTGAGATTGAATCAAGTTGAGGGGTACCTCATTGGATTAGGGGGTATGAACACCCCTTGCATGGGCTAGGTGGAAATTCCAATCCGCATACAAGACATCCCCTGGATAGTAAAGCTATTAGTTTTCCATGATGAAGATCTTATTGAACCTTTGATATTGGGCCAAGATTAGATATATGATCACATAGTTGATTTGGACCTCCAAAGATGTCTTCTCTAGTTTTGGGGGAATACACAATGCATTACGGTAGAACTAGAAACCCTTGTGACCAATGTCTACAAGCTGATTATGAGGATTTTGAGTTGTGACATCCAAGAAATGGCACTAAAGGGTCAACTCTTGGGTCATCTAGTTCTCCAAATAAAGGAAATGGCACCACAGGATCAACATTCATCACACATAATACTAGTAATGGTGCCACAAAATCAACATTCACCCAACATATTACTAGTAATGGCGCCGAAAGATTAACATCTGAACATCTAGAGACCCTTAGGTTCTCTAGTCATATTTCCACACTTAGTGCATGTACCCCTAGACATGTTGTACAGAATGCCTCACTTTTTGATGGGCAGGTCATGCAAGTGTCATATCTCCCTTCTTCTCCAAAGAGGAGTGTCACATTGACCACTCAACCATAGTAGAAACACCAATTCCAACTATCATTACCCACCATGCCACTGAAGCAAAACATATGGCCACTCATTCCAAGCCTAAAGCAGATATGGATACGAAAGGGCGCGCAATCTATGTGGCCACGACTATGTAGTGAGCATAAGAGCTTCTAGCTAGGGAGGTTGATAGGACCTACAAAGTCTATACCCCACTTGGAGAATGCACATCCTCCCATCATGGGTCTCAATGGCGTCTCGTATGTGTGAATAGGATATTGAGCTCTCTGACATGTCTCACACCTCTTCACATAGGTATGTGTGTCCATATGAAGAGTAGGCCATCAAAAACTTAAAAATAGTATGGCTTTGATCACTCGATCAAGTCCAAAGTCTCCTCCTACAACACCCTAGTGTGCAATTTCTAATATCTTCAAGTACTCACTTTCATGCATGCATAATCTTAGATATCCATCTCTTCCATGTTTGTATAGATTATCACCAATGAGAGTGTTGGAGTTCAAGGTCTGCAAAAGAAGGTGAACAACACAAGGAAGAAGAAGAAGCTTGGAACACACCACACAATACTGAATATATTACCACTAGAATGTACAAAGATAAGTGACCCGTTAGGGTTATAGGCGCATATACAAGCCATAGGAAAAAAACCTCCTAAACAGGGAAAAAGTGTCCCGATGGTCCTAGTGTGTTCACACACATCACTACCTAAATATATCAACAAATCCCCCATGGGAGTGATGCGAAGAACAAGGAGTTTCCACTCATGTATAAGGAAGTGCCAAGCTATGTGGAATCAATCCACAAAAGGAAGTAAGCCCAAAGCTTTGCAGAAAGCTTCAAACTTCTCCCTAGGTAGAGCAATGTGTTTACAAACATCACTACCTAAATATATCAACAAAGGGTACTATAATCTTGAGCTTCTTGATTTAGACTCTATTGGCCTACAAGCAATGAGGAGACAAAGTAGTCAAGTACAATCCAACATATAAGAGGCCCAATCATTTTTTTTATAATTTATTTTCAATCAAAGTGATTTTCATCACTACACAAACATTGTAAATACCATTCTTGATAGATTAGACTCCATTTTTTTCAAGTTGAGGATTCCTTGAACTCGAGAAGGATTATAAGTACTTGCATATCAATTTTTGTAATTTTTTTATTTCGTTTGAGCCCTAAAATAAGCCCTAGAACATAATTTTTAACTAGGTCGAACACTAGCTCTGGACAGGGCAAAAACCTAGTCACAAACTATAAAAAGAGCTAGAGAGCTAATTTTTGGGGTTAGCTTATTAGAGTTTTGAGGTATTGTAAGAGACTTTTTTAGTAATACAAACAACTCCATTGTTCCTCTCTTTGTTCTTGCCTTGTGTGCGCATGTGTGTATGTTTGTGCATGCTTGTGTGCTTCTCACTCATGCACTTGTGCCTTCACTTGCTCATAGTCGTCATACTAGTCCCCACATCTCCATGGATTGATAATTATGAGGTGGATCTCCTCACGTTGGTACTTGCCACTGTGCATAGTAACACCAAATTTGGCACCATTGCCGGGGAGAGAGCTTTGAGGATGAGCGTGTGATGGTAAGATGTAGAGTTGTGACATTGGATTCATAGGTAATATCTTTACTTAACTTTATTTTTTCATTATTTTTCCTTATTTTCATCATCATCATCCTCCTCACCATCTCCCACCTCCATCTCCATCTTTGCTGAAATTTCAGTTTTTTGGTCATATATCCATCCCCACCTCATTCCCCTCATTTCACTTGTGAGAGACAGAGAGCAAGGGAGAGCTTGTGTGTGATCTATTTTTCGTGTGTTTCTGAGCTTTTGCTACAGATTCTAGTTGTATCATCATCTTCAGTAGCTTGTGAAGGTACGAGAGACCTCTCCACAGGTCCCGAGATGACAACCTTTGTCTATCATGACAGACAAAGAAAGTTGGAATTTTGTGTTTGCACACATAGCACGATAAACTACACGACTAGAGCACTCCAAATCATCAGAAGGATCCCCAGAATTTGTATTTTTTTTGTCTATCACGATAGCCCAAAAGCATGATAGATGATAGGCAACGTCTATCATGATAGACCAAAACCACTATAGATGAAAAATAGTGTCTATCATGACAGACCAAAACCACAATAGATGACAAACCGCTTCTATCGTGATAGACCAAAACCATGATAGACATTGTCTATTGCGACAGACACCTGTCTATCATGACACTCTGAAATCCAAGACAAATGATAGACCTCATCTATTGTGACAGAAACCCATCTATCATGATAGACATCCCTCATGACCGACAATAGACCACATCTATCATGACAGACAGCCATCTATTGCAACAAACTCAAATCCGTGACAGATGATGGACCCATTCTATTGTGACAGACATGCTTCTATCGCGACGAACAGCCCTCGTGATAGATGATAGACCCTGTCCATCGCAATAGACAGAGCCCACAATAGACACAGTTTATCATGAAAGACACCCATCTATCGCGATAGATAGCCACACATGACAGATAGTGTCTATCATGATAGACATCGTCTATCGCGATCGATAAACATTTTCAGTAGAAAATTGAAGGGGTAATTTTTTTGAGAGATTTGTGCTAAAAATTGGCATTTTTGAGCTCGTCTATTTACGCAATTCTAAAGGCTTTAGAAAAATACACTAAATACCTGAGAGGTTCTGTTTGGCTGTTTTAACCCCTAGAACCCTGAATCGACACAGTTTTTTCATATGAAATCCGATTTTTGAGCTCTAGAGCTTGTTCGAAAGCTTGTGTTGCACTAAGTGTCTCCATTGCTTCTTCAAAATTATCTTTGTTTTGCTCCTATAGTCATTCGTCCTCTCCACGAGTGATTACGAGATGTCTATGCAAGAGACCCATATTGTGTGTTAGTCTTGCATTGCACACTATTTTAACTCAAAGGAGTTCCTCAACTTTTGTGACAACCTCCTTGCTTTGATTTTCAAGTTCAATTTCCATCATGTTGTGCGTCTCCCTAAGTTTGGTATATTTGACATTGAGGAAAGCATTTTATGTGCTCAAAGACTTGAGTTGTGCTTATAGTTGGACATTGTGTGCTTGCATCTCTTGATGTCGCTATGCCAATGTAGTAAACTCCTCATGGACTTGATGCATGCACATGAACATTTATTGCACGGCGTTGTCAATGATGGAGGATGAATAGATGGGATTGGAATGCATAAACGTATGATTATCTATACTTAATGTAGAGAGGGTGGGAGAGGGGATGGGAAGAGTGGATGTGAATGTGAAGAATCTTGTGAGTGGTGGTGAGGTTGGTGGAAGGGGGGTTGGGAGTTGTGTGGGAAGTATGGATGGAGGTGCTATGGGAGGTGAGATGTCCATTGTGTTGGATGTGGTGGAATGTCTGGTATTGACCATGAAAAGTGATATAGTTGAAAGTGGGTGTAGGTATGAAACAAGAACTAAATAATAGTGAGGGTTGGGCTAGTGGAGTGGAGTATGTTAATGTTATTTGAGACAAGTATGGTTGCACATGGGGGTTGAGAAGGGATTGGAAGAAAAATGGAATCTATAGAGTCGAAGCAGGGTGAATAGATGTGAAGGAGTGGGTCATGTGTGTAGAGAGGGGTGGGAGGAAAGGTGCTAATTTAGGTTGAGTAGGGGGTGGAAATGGTGCTATGGTTGGAGGAATCGTAGGAGTGCTAGTGATGGGGGTGAAGATAGTGGTGGTTGGAGGTGATGTTATAATAATCGATTTTCCAGAGAGGATCGATGTGCAAGGGGGGGATGGGATGCGGACATAATGGATACATGTGACTGAGGTGGGCTTTGGGGTGGTGTCTCAGAAATGTCTTGAAATTCTTGGGAGAGCGAGGATATATTGGTGACCAGGGTGATGGGTGATTCGGTTAAGGAGGTCGTATCAACAAGTGAGATAGGTGGGGGTGTGTGGCCAAGGAGTGTGGATCAATGAGATAGATTGGAGGTAAATAGCACTTGAATGTATTGTCTTGCTCGAGGTTGGAGGTGAACGCAACAAGGATCGAACCTTTGGAGTGGTTTTGTGAGATGTAGTTGAGGGCTCCCAATTGCCTCCATGAGCATGTGGATGGCCTCAATGAATCGAGTGTCAAAACAATTATTATCCAACTCCTACTGTAGAAGTTCTTGACTTCGTTCCTCTATGAGCTCTCCATGGATATGAACATCTTGCATAGTTGTTGTTGCATAAAGCCTTTGTAAAGCGACCGTGTAAGCTACTCGATCCAAAATCTGATCTTGTTCTATGTTTTGGCCTTCATCTTGTGTTGGAGTTAGACATCTGCGGAAGCACGCAAATAGCACAAGGAAGAAGAAGAAGCTTGGAGCACAACACACAATATTGAATGTATTACTAGAGAATGTACAAAGATAAGTAGTCCATTAGGGCAATAAGCATATATACATGCTAGGGGGAAAAAACCTCCTAAAGAGGGAAAAAAGTGCCCCGGTGGTCCTAGAGTGTTCACACACATCACTACCTAAGTATATCAATAAATCCCCCCTCGGAGTGATGCGATGAACAAGTAGCTGGCACTCATGTATAAGGAAGTGTCAAGCTATGTGGAAATCACTCAACAAAAGGAAGTAAGCCCAAAGCTTTGTGGAAAGCTTCCAACTTCTCCCTAGGCAAAGCCTTCGTGAAAAGGTCTGCAATGTTCTCATGCATGGGCACATATGCCCAGTTGATCGCCCCAATAGAGAACCTCTCCCTGACATAATGATAATGCACCTCAGTGTGCTTAGTGCGAGCATGGAACACAGGGTTCATCGCAACTGGCAATGTGCTCTGACTGTTAGTGAAGATGGTGGTGGCAGAAGACTGACCAACACCCAAATCAGCCATAAGGTTTTTGAGCCACACACACTCAACAATCTCTGTGAAAGCTGCCCTATACTCAGCCTCACAACTCGAAGTGGCCAAAATAGACTGCTTCTTGCTCAACCAAGATATACATGAGCTACCAATCATGAAGCAAAAGCCACTAGTTGACACATCAGTGTCATAGCAACTAGCCCAATCTGAGTCAGAAAAAGCATGCAAATCTAGCGGTAATGATCCCCGCTTGGGATAAAACAACCCAAGTAGCTGAGTACCACTCAAGTGGTGAAAGATGCGTTTAACCGCCTGCCAATGCTTGACTCCTAGGCAATGCATAAACCTGCTCATCTGTGAGATAGCAAATTGAATATCTGGTCGAGTAATGCATAAGTAAATCAAGCATCCAACAGCCTACTGATAGAGAAGAGCATCAAATGCATCTCTAGCATCATGAAGACTCAGTTGTAAATCTGTCTCCATAGGAGTGGCAATAGGTTTACAATCTTCAAGGGCAAAACGCTACAATAATGTGTCAATATATTTTGTTTCATTCAAATTCATTCCATCATCAACATGCATAAACTAAATGCCCAAATAATGATGCAAATGCCCCAAATCAAACATCTCAAATAAGGCATGCAAATCAGCCTTGAAATCAGCAATATGCTTCTCATGAGGCCCAGTGAGTCATCAACATACACCACAGTGATCAGAAGTACATCATTAGCATGCTTGACATTTACGGTGCTTTCAGTTGGACTGTTCTCATAACCATGTGCAATCAGATAGGCATGTATTTTTTCATACCAAGCATGTGGTGCTTGCTTTAAACCATATAATGTCTTCTTTAACCTGCACACCTAGTTTTTATGCCCTTTCTGCACAAAGCCATGGGGCTAAAAAAACGTACACTTATTCATGCAAGTCACCATTCAAAAATGTTTTTTTAATGTCCAATTGATGTACATTCCAACCATGATGAGCTACAAGTGCACAGATGCTATGAATAGTAGTCATTCGGCAAGTAGGTGCAACGGTCTCATCAAAATAAATGCCTCTTTCTTGCACATAACCATTTGCAACAAGCCTAGCCTTATACCTATCAACTATACCATCAAGCTTACGCTTCAGCTTGTATTCCCACTTAGTCCCAATGGCCTTCTTGCCAGGAGGCAAGTCACATAAAGACCAAGTACCATTCTTCATTATAGCATCATATTCAGATTGCATGTTAGCCATCCAATTTCCTGAATTTTGTGCTTCATCAAATGAAACAGGCTCATTCTCATCACAGAGACTAGATGCATCCATAGCATAGTAATCTGATGCAAAAGAGGGACTATGAGAGCCTGAACGAGTACAATATGATAGAGGTGCATCTAATTTGCTATCACGCAAAGTCTGCACCAACCATTTTGGCATAGTTTTTGCCTACTCAATATCAACTCTCTCATCAACAAGTGCATCATGTAAATCTGCATCAGAAATGGAATGATCTATACCATCACATGAAGCCTCCAAAGGCTAAGAAGTTGCCTCATTAGGACCAGCACTAGACTGTCCACCTATAAAAAGAGGCAGCAAAGTATCATACATGTCTTTGGAGCTAACAAATGTCTCCTTAGTACATGAAAGCAATGGCTGAATAGCATCTTCCACAAAAACAACATCACAGCTAACCAGAATGCGTTTAGTCTGTGGATGATACAGACGATAGCCTTTACTTTCAGAACTGTACCCAACAAAAATACATTTTACTGCTTTATGATCCAATCTTTTGTGATGTTGTTGAGGCACTAAGGCATATGCCAAACAACCAAAAACACACAGATGAGCAGCAGATGGCTTGCGATCATGCCAAGCCTCATGTGGAGTGATAGACTGCAGTGCTTTAGTGGGACACCTGTTAAGTACATATGCTGCACACATGACAGCCTCAAGCCAGAAACTATGTGGTATAAAGCCTAACTCTTGACCATACACCTCGCCATCTCCACGAGTGACTTGTTCTTTCATTCAGTAACTCCATTCTGTTGAGGTGTATACGGCACTATACACTGGTGATTTATCCCACGTTCAGCCAGAAATGCATTAAAATTTAGAAGACATATATTCCCCCCCTCGATCAAAATAGAGGGTGCCCATTCTACATGCTAACAAATTTTCAGCCAAACCCAAAAATTGTTTGAAGCACATGAACACTTCGGAATTTGCCTTCAATGGATATACCCATGCATGCCTAGAAAAATCATCGATGAAAGTCACAAAGTAAAGATAATTTCCAAAAGAAGGTGTCTGCATAGGACCACAGACGTCACTATGTACAAGCTCCAATTTCTGAGTAGCCCGAGCTGAACCATCTTTTGGAAAGGAGGAACGCTGCATTTTGCCCAAAATACAACCTTCAAAAACATGTTTTCCAGGTGCCTCAAGTTTGGGCAAAGATGTCATAGGACCACAGACGTCACTATGTACAAGCTGCAATTTCTGAGTAGCCCGAACTGAACCATCTTTTGGAAAGGAGGAACGCTGCATTTTGCCCAAAATACATCCTTCAAAAACATGTTTTCCAGGTGCCTCAAAGAGGACACCATTTCAAATTTCTGCAGGAATAGCAAACTAGCAAAATTCAGATGACCAAAGCGTGCATGCCAAAGCTTTGCATCTGACATAGCCTGAGAATCATGTACTGCACATGCCAAATCATTTACAAATCTTTCATAGTCTATGAGCTTATACAACCCACAACATAAAATGCCAGAAGCAATAATCATGTCGCCATTTGACATATCATGAACTGTACATTTGTCATCAACAGATTTCACAACCAAGCCAATCTTGGCTAATGCAAAAACGAATAACAGATTTTTCTTGATCCCTGGCACAAACAAAGCATCTGACAAAGTGAAAGAACTACCATCAGCAGTATTCAAAATGATCTTACCAACTCCCATAACAGAATAAGAGGAGTTGTTGGCGCATGTAACAGTATTCCCTTGTAGGGGCAGGCTCGAGTGAAGAGAAGAAACTGCACTGCGAGGTAATGTGTTTGGTCGCCCCGTTGTCAAAGTACCAAACATCTGAGTCTACTACAGACATGCACTGCTCATGAGAAGATAGGTCAAAACGGCAAACAGTAGTAAACGCCCATTCTTCTTCCTGCACAAGATGAGCAGACTCTGTTTTCGATGTAAAGGCTTCTGTAACAACCATTCCAACCTCTTTCTTCTTTGCCTCTTTAGCAACCAGTTTTAGATAGTTCTTTATGATATGATCATTTCCTTTACAGTACTTGCAAAACAATTTCTGCTTTTCTGATTTCTTTTCATCTTTGTCTTCCCTCTTCGATTGTGCAAAATTAGCAGATTTCTGCTTTAAACTAGTGTACTGGTGGATAAAAGTTTTGGTGAGAAGTTCATCTTAGAAGCAAAATGTGAGGAATGGAAGTTGAATTTAGGCGTGTGTGATTGACTCAATGATATCATATTATCAGAGAATTTGCAAGGTGGCAAGATGATGCAGTAGCAATTAGGATCAACTTGTTCAAACCATTATGAAGTGATACTTCCTCCTGATTTAAACAACATGAGTGGTACGCAACAACAACATTAGCAGCAACATCAACAACAGCAACACCAACAGCAACAATAGCAACATCAACAGAAGCATCAGTTCATACCCCCACAGTCGGTACCTGCTGGAGTTATGTATACAAAATTTGGTGGATTCCCAGGTGATGATCATGATGCTCATGTTCGTACTTTTGAAATTAATTATATTGTACTCAACTATCCAACATATCTGGCATATAAGGCTATAGAGTTCCAATCTACTCTTGTTAATGAAGTTGCCCACTGGTTAATAGAATATGATATTAATCAATTCGATCAATATGACGATGTTAAGGATGCCTTCTTACAATGTTTTTGCTTAAAGAAAAATGTGGCTGAAATCTTTGATTATTTACAAAACAATAGACAGAAACCACATCAGTGTTGATATATTTAGGTAGTGATGTGTGTGAACACTCTAGGACCGCCAGGGCACTTTTTTCCCTCTTTAGGAGGTTTTTTTCCCCCGGCTTGTATATACGCCTATTGCCCTAATGGGCTACTTATCTTTGTACATTCTCTAGTAATACATTCAGTCTTGTGTGTTGTGCTCCAAGCTTCTTCTTCTTCCTTGTGTTGTTCGCATGCTTCCGCAGACGTCTAACTCCAACAATTGGTATCAGAGTAGGTCGTCGCTTCATCTAGGGCACCGTCGACACTCCTCCGTTTGCAGTCTCAGATTCGCACGAAATTTGGTGAGCATACTCAGGGTGTTTCTGAGATCAAAACATCTTCGCTATGTGGTGCCAAAATCGCGATCTGAGCTCGTTTCGGCCTCCGAACACACTATCGCAGCGCTTGTGTAGGCTATTTTGTCCTTTTGTGCCAAAGGTATATACAAGTTTCTGTTCGCTAGTTTAAGCGTCTCGAAGTCTGCTACAGGTCTAGCAGAACTCGTCTGGGAAGTTCCGTTCAACTTTTTGAGATACATTCAATTTTCTGCATCAAGGTATTTTAGTCACTGGCCATGGCTGAAAGCAATGATGTATTCCGTATGTTGGTTGTTGAGGATAAGTTGGATGGTACCAACTACCCATTATGGGCTTATATGATGCGACATATATTAGTTGCAAAAGGACTGTGGAACATTGTGCAGGGTGTTGAAAGACGTCCTGTTACACCTGCGACTACAGGTACTACAAATACAGGTGTTGGAGGTGCTAGAGCTGATGAAGATGGTGTCGAAGATAATATTGTGCAGATTCATGTTCGTGCTACTGTTTCTGTTGCACCTACTGTAGAGCAGATTCGTTGGGATGGCAGAGATGCCCAGGCACATGCATTGATAGCTTTGTCTGTCAAACGTGCCATTATTCCTCACATACGGTCTTGCAGAACAGCTAGGGATGCTTGGGATACACTTACCACATTGTACCAAGCTAGGAATGAGGCTCGTGTTGCTTATCTCCGAAAACAATTGGAGAGTGAGCACATGAATGAAGGTGATTCTATGGACAGTTTCCTAACAAAGATCAAAGATTTGAAGGAACAGTTGATTTCTGCTGATGAGGTTATACCAGATAGCTCACTTGTGCAGACGGTTCTGAATGGTCTTCCTGACTCATATCAGAGTTTTGCTTCTACTCTTCGGTTGATGATGAAAGGCAATCCGAATGCCTTATCATTTGAGGAGTTAGTCTCTGTTCTGTTGCAGGAAGATTAGTCCAGGCAGAACAGGTCCATTATGCGAGTTGCAGATCAAGCTTTCCTGGCTAGTCAGAAGGGCAAAGGAAAATGGAGCTCTTCTACTAGTAAGCAGAAATCTGCAAATGTTGCACATTCAAAGAACCAAGACAAAGATGAGAAAAAATCAGAAAAGTAGAAATTGTTTTGTAAGTACTGTAAAGGCAATGATCATATCATAAATAACTGTCCAAAACTGGATGCTAAAGAGGCAAAGAAGAAAGAGGCTGGAATGGTTGTTGCAGAGGCCTCTACACCAAAAACAGAGTCTGCAAATCTTGTGCAGGAAGAAGAATGGGCATTTACTACTGTCTGCAGTTTTGACCCATCTTCTCATGATCAGTGCATGTCTGCAGTAGACTCAGATGTTTGGTACTTTGACAGTGGGGCGACCAAACATATTACCTCGCAGCGTAGTTTCTTCTCTTCACTCGAGCCTGCCCCTATAGGGAATACTGTTACATGAACCAACAACTCCTCTTATCCTGTTATGGGAGTTGGTAAGATTATTTTGACTACTGCTGATGGTAGTTCTTTCACTTTGTCAAATACTTTATTTGTGCCAAGGATCAAAAAGAATCTGTTATCAGTTTCTGCATTAGCCAAGATTGGCTTGGTTGTGAAATTTGTTGATGACATGTGTGCAGTTCATGATCTCTCAAATGGCAATGTGATTATTGCTTCTGACATTTTATGTCGTGGGCTGTATAAGCTCATAGACTATGAAAGATCTGTGAATGATTCGGCATGTGCAGTTCAAGATTCTCATGCTATGTCAGATGCAAAGCTTTGGCATGAACGCTTTGGTCATCTGAATTTTGCTAGTTTGCTACGCCTGCAGAAATCTAAAATGGTGTCCTCTTTGCCCAAACTTGAGGCACTTGGAAAACATGTTTGTGAAGGCTGTATTTTGGGCAAAATGCACATTCTTCCTTTCCAAAAGATGGTTCAGTTCGGGCTACGCAGAAATTGCAGCTTGTACATAGTGATGTCTGTGGTCCTATGCAGACACCCTCTTTTGGAAATTACCTTTACTTCGTGACTTTCATTGATGATTTTTCCAGGCATGCATGGGTATATCCACTCAAAGCAAAGTCCGAAGTGTTCATGTGCTTCAAACAGTTTTTGGTTTTGGCTGAAATTCTGTCAGCATGTAAAATGGGCACCCTCCGTTCTGATCGAGGGGGGGAATATATGTCTTCAGATTTTAATGCATTTTTGGCTGAACGTGGGATAAAACACCAGTGTACAGTGCCGTATACACCTCAACAGAATGGAGTTGCTGAATGGAAGAACAGGTCTCTCATGGAGATGGCAAGGTGTATGGTCAAGAGTCAGGCTTTACCTCATAGTTTCTGGCTTGAGGTTGTCATGTGTGCAGCATATGTACTGAACGGGTGTCCCACTAAAGCACTGCAGTCTATCACTCCATATGAGGCTTGGCATGACCGCAAGCCATCTGTTGCTCATCTGCGTGTTTTTGGTTGTTTGGCATATGCATTAGTGCCTGAACAACATTGCAGAAAATTGGATGATAAAGCAGTTAAATGTATTTTTGTTGGATACAGTTCTGAAAGTAAAGGCTATTGCCTGTATCATCCACAGACTAAACGCATTCTGGTTAGCCGTGATGTTGTATTTGTGGAAGATGCTATTCAGCCATTGCTTTCATGTACTAAGGAGACATCTGTTAGCTCCAAAGACATGTATGATACTTTGATGCCTCTTTTTACAGGTGGACAATCTAGTGCTAGTCCTAATGAGGCAACTTCTCAGCCTTTGCAGGTTTCATATGATGATGCAGATCATTCCATTTCTGATGCAGATTTACATGATGCACTTGTTGATGAGAGAGCTGATATTGAGCAGGCAAAAAATATGCCAAAATGGCTAGTGCAGACTTTGCGTGACAGCAAATTAGATGCACCTTTGTCATATCGTACTCGTTCAGGCTCTCATAGTGCCTCCTTTGCATCAGATTGCTATGCTATGGCTGCATCTAGTCTCTGTGATGAGAATGAGCCTGTTTCTTTTGATGAAGCAAAGAATTTAGAAAATTGGATGGCTGCTATGCAATCTGAATATGATGCTATAATGAAGAATGGTACATGGTCTTTATGTGACTTGCCTCCTGGCAAGAAGGCCATTGACACTAAGTGGGTATACAAGCTGAAGCGTAAACCTGATGGTACAGTTGACAGGTATAAGGCTAGGCTTGTTGCAAAGGGTTATGCGCAGGAAAGAGGCATTGATTTTGATGAGACCTTTGCACCTACATGCCGTATGACTACTGTTCGGAGCATTTGTGCACTTGCAGCCCATCGTGGTTGGAATGTACATCAGTTGGACATTAAAACAACATTTCTAAATGGTGACTTGCATGAGGAAGTGTATGTTTTTCAGCCCCGTGGCTTTGTGCAAAAAGGGCATGAAAACCAGGTGTGCAAGTTAAAGAAGGCGTTATATGGTTTAAAGCAAGCACCACGTGCTTGGTATGAGAAGATACATGCCTATCTGATTGCACATGGTTTTGAGAACAGTCCAACTGAAAGCACCTTATATGTTAAACGTGCTAATGATGTGCTTCTGATCATTGTTGTCTATGTAGACGACATGCTGCTCACTGGTCCTATTGAGAAGCATATTGCTGATTTTAAGGCTGATTTGCATGCCTCATTTGAGATGTCTGATTTGGGGCATTTGCATCACTATTTGGGCATTCAGTTTATGCAAGTTGATGGTGGAATGGCTTTGTGTCAAACGAAATATATTGACACATTATTGCAGCATTTTGGCCTTGAAGATTGTAAGCCTATTGCCACTCCTATGGAGACATGTTTACGATTGAGTCTTCATGATGCTGGAGATGCATTTGATGCTGTTCTCTATCAGGAGGCTGTTGGATGCTTAATTTACTTATGCATTACTCGGCCAGATATTCAATTTGCTGTCTCACAAATGAGCAGGTTTATGCATTGCCCAGGAGTCACGCATTGGAAGGTGGTTAAGCGCATCTTTCGCTACTTGAGTGGTACTCGGCTACTTGGGTTGTTTTATCCCAAGGGGGGATCACTACCGCCAGATTTGCATGCTTTTTCTAACTCAGATTGGGCTGGTTGCTATGACACTCGTGTGTCCACCAGTGGTTTTTGCTTCATGCTTGGTAGCTCATGTATATCTTGGTTGAGCAAGAAGCATCCTACTGTGGCCACTTCCAGTTGTGAGGCTGAGTATAGGGAAGCTTTCACAGCGACTGTTGAGAGTGTGTGGCTCAGACACCTTATGGCTGATTTGGGTGTTGGCCAATCTTCTGCCACCACCATCTTCACTGACAGTCAGAGCACATTGGCAGTTGCGAGGAACCCTGTGTTCCATGCTCGCACTAAGCACATTGAGGTGCATTATCACTATGTCACAGAGAGGTTCTCTGTTGGGGAGATCAGTTTGGCATTTTTGGATAGACCCAGTGGAACTCGGGCCAATCGAGTGAAGGTGTGTCTCTTCCACCACCAAGATGCCATTTTTGTGGCAAAATTGGACATATCCGCAGATATTGCAAAGAAACGTCTGAATATGATAAGCGAAGAAAAGAATGACAACATCCAATGGCAAATATAGTATATATTTTAGCAGTAGATACCCAAGCAATAGCAGTTCAAACAAGGTTCGATAAGAAGTTGCAACCAACTGCTCAGATTTTTGAGCTAGGCATTCGAGAACAACAGAGAATTTTTACGAAAGCTAGTATGTGGACAAGTCAAGAACCAACTGTTTTCCCCGATCCGATACCGGTGGTCCAACAAACAGTACCGAATACACCACGGAAAGATATGAATCCAGTTTATGTACCGGCAGATCAACTAATCACTTGTAATTTGGGAGATGAGGCTAATTTGTGGTTGGTTAAGCTTAAGGTTGGGTTACTGAAAAACCTTTCAAGATGATTTACTACAGTTGCTGAAAGAATTTGCTTATGTATTTGTGTGGGATTATCCCGATATAAAAGGATTGGACCCTCGTATCTACCAACACTGTGTGATGTTGAAACCCGATGCGCGGCCAATTAAACAACCCAGTTACCGAATGAATCCCAACTATGCAGCTCAAGTGAAGGCTGAATTGGATCGGCTGTTGAAAGTAGGCTTCATTGTTCCCATTGAGCATGTTGAATGGATCTCTCCTATTGTCATTATCTCAAAGAAAAACAAGCAATTACGCATTTGCATGGATTACCGAAAGTTGGATGAAGCTACATTGCCTGATCCCTTTCCACTTCCCCTTTTGGACACGATGCTAGATGATGTTGCTGGACGAGAAATGTATTTCTTTCTGGATGGTTATGGTGGCTATAATCAAGTGCGCATGGCTGAAATGGATATTCCAAAAACTACGTTTATTACAAATTGGGGCGTATAAGCTTGTACGGTGATGTGGTTTGGTCGCCACAATGCTCCTAGTACCTTTCAATGATGCATGCAAGAAATCTTTTTTCCCTACTTAACTATGTTTATGCGGGTGTATTTGGATGATTTTTCATTATCTGGTGATGCATCGGCTCACCTTTATCACCTACATTGCTACTTTTCTAAGTGTTGGGAGTTCGGTTTGTGCTTAAATCCCAACAAATCGGTCTTTTCTGTTTCTTGTGGCAAATTGCTCGGTCATATTATTTCGCAACACGGCATTCAAGTGGACACTGATAAAGTGAAAGCAGTGTTGAATGCACATGCCCCTACGACACCAAAGGAAGTTATGAGATTCGTTGGACAAATACGCTGGCATGGACAACATCTTCGGTGGCTCACTCATGTGGCTATACCACTGAATTGGCTAATTACTAGCAATCCTCGACAGTTTGCGTGGACTGAGGAATGCCAACTTTGATTTGATCGTCTAAAAACACTTTTAACACAGGCTCCTATTCTGCAAGCATTGAACTGACAACTCCTGTTCCATGTCTTTGTGGATGCGTCTGACATTGTGGTTGGCAGTGTGTTAATGCAACAACAGGACAAGTGGTTTCACCCTATTTATAATGTTAGTCGATGATTAGCCGCTGCTGAATGGAATTACTCTGTCATTGAATGTGAATGTCTTGGTTTAGTTTATTCGGTAAAAAAATTCTGACACTATTTACTGGGATGCCCATTTACCTTTCATGTGGATCATGTTGCTCTGGCTTATCTTGTACAACAGCAACATTTAGGGGGCAAATTAGTCAGGTGGGTGTTGTTTCTGTAAGAATTTAATTATGAGGTGGTCCATCACCCGGGATCAGTGCATGCTCTTGTTGATTTTCTATCCCGGCTTGATTCCGGTGAACTCCCCGGTGGTATTGATGATACCAATCCACCTATCTATGCAACTGATGATTCCCAGGTGCTCCCTACAGCATTGTCGTACTATGATACCCTTATGATTTTTCTAACCAGTGGCTGTCCCCCGAGTAATACTTCCATGTCTGCTTGCCATAAATTGGTTATGTACAATCATTGATTTTGGATGATCATGGGACAATTGTATTATATGGATCTAGCCGGCATGGTTTTATGATGTATCCCACCACATGAAGTTTCTTCTGTCATTCAAATGGCTCATTCTGCTCCGTCCGGTGGCCATTTTTCGATCAACCTTACATACCGAAAAATTCTGCAGACTGGATTATGGTGGTCCACTATGCATCGTGACATTGCTACTCATGTCCGACAATGTGATGCTTGCCAACGATCTGGGCACCTTTACAACAGCATCATTTTCCGCTTTAGCCTGTCCTTCCTCTTGAGCCTTTTCAAAAGTGGGGATTGGATTTCATTGGCCCCATTACGTCTCCTGATATGATTACCAATCATTTGTATATTCTTACCTGTATTGACTATGCTACTCGGTGGGCTGAAGCCTGGGCTTTAGGGTCCGCAACTGCTTTAGTGGTCGTCAAATGTTTGATGGGTGATGTTTTTCCTCATTACGGGCTTCCCTTGGAGATTGTTTCTGATCAAGGTACGCATTTTGCTTATAGCTTAATGCAAGTGCTCACTTGCACCTTTAAGATTGTCCATAAATTTAGATCCCCTTACTATCCTCGTGAAAACGGACTCGCCGAAAGTACCAATAAAACCCTTCTTAACATGCTAAAGAAACTTGTGTTGGAATGTCCGGAGCATTGGGATCAATTCCTTCCTTCGGTCTTATGGGCTTACCACACTACTTATAAAGTTGCTATCGGAAGTACACCTTTTAAATTGGCATATGGGGTTGGAGGCAATTGCACCTATGGAATTGGTGGTACCTAGTTTATGGGTGGCATTGGACCATAAGTTATTACCTGAAGAGTCCTTCCCTTTCCGATTGGATGTGTTGCAGTCTTTGGATGAACAACATCTTAAAAGTTTTCTGGTGCTTCAAGAAGTACAACTGCGGCAAGCTAAGACCCATGATCTGTTGTCGGGATCTTGCTCACGCGCATACAGAGATTACGGACACAGAAAACACACAGAGAATAGACGCAACAAGAGACGAGACACAACGCAGTATTGGGTGCAATCTCCCCCCATGCACTCTGTTTCGATAGTCCACAGAGTGCATGTATTTATAGGACTTTTGATTACGTCGAAAAGAGTGGTTACAAGAGGGCGGCTTCGAAAAGCAGGCGTGAACTAAAAGTTGATAACTTTTACAGAAAGCCATTGCTTTCAATAACAGAAATTGTGGTCTACAACGACCCTTATTCTAACCATTACTTTTCTAACAATAGAACCTTCTACGTAGGTTTATTTACAAAATAAATAATAATTATTTGGATTATTGATGTCCGCCCTTTCACGCCTTGCACGCTCCTCACGAACCTTCAATTGCTATATTAAAAACATCAAAAACATATTAATACATTAATAATTTAACATTTTAACAATTCCTTGTTCAATAATATACAACATGCCTCTCAGTTGACAAGCAACTGACCTCAGTTGATAAAATAATTCAACACTCTAACAATTATAATGCAGTGTTCAACATATTCCATATTACTGTTACAATCCAACAATGCATTGGCCAACACATTTCATGTTACAATCCAACAATGCATTGGTTATTCGATATTTCAATCCAAAAATGCATTGGCTATTCCATATTTCAATCCGACAATGCATTGTTCAACATATTCCATAAGGTATAACATGCCCCTCAGTTGAACAAGCAACTGACCTCAGGTGATAAAAGAATAAACATGGATGGCCAGTCACATGTTTCATCACTGAATAAAGAAAATAGGCATGTGCCATGTAAAAATACATGCATGGAAATGTTCATGGAGCTGTTACATTAATGTGTTTGTGTATGATATGCAAAAATTAAGTGGTCATAATGAGGTGTTAATTGTGTTTTATGTATCCATTGACATTCTTCAATAGAGTGATTTTTGTACTTAACCAAATAGCGATGATATTGAGTACCTGTGCGTGTAGTAGTGACATCATGATCAATGATTTTCTCAGGAACTAAGATTTCAGATTGTTCTTCAATTAAAGGAGGATCATCAAGAAGTGGAGCAAGTGATAAAGTTCCTTTAAAGGGTTTAAGTAAGCTAATATGAAAAGAATTATGTATAGTCCAATGGGATGGAATATCTAATCGAAATAAATTATCATTAATTTTTTTTATAATGCGAAACGGTCCATAATAGCGTGGTGCAAGTTTAATTTTAGGATGCTGCAAAATATTTTTGAGACGTCTTTTAATTATTTGCAACCATACAAAATCATTTTCCCTGAATTCTTTGGCTAATCGTTTAGTATTGATAATACGTGTATATCGCTCTTGACTTTTCCTAATGTGCTCGTGAACATCATGAAGTATAGAAACGTGATCTTGAGCAATAGAATCAGCCATCGGAATGTCGGTTTGGGTGAGGGACATGGGAGTGGGAAGCTTTTTACCAAAAACTATTTCAAAAGGTGCACGACCAGTAGTGGTGTGTGAAGTGTTATTGTAAGAAAATTGAAGCAATGGCAACTTTTCATCCCAGTTATTAGGATTATCTAATGAATAACAACGCAATAAATCAAGAATAGTACTATTTGTAGCCTCACTCTGTCCATTACTTTCAGGATGAAATGCAGAGCTAAAATCTATTTTAGAACCAAAATGTTGAAATAAGGCAACCCAAAAATGATTACAAAACCTAACATCACGATCAGATAACATTACTTTAGGAAATCCATGATGTGGAAAAATGCATTTAATGAATAATTTTGCAGCTTGAGGTGCAGTCAAAGTTTTTCTACATGGAATGAAATATGCATATTTACTAAACCTATCAACTATTGTCCAAATCATATCATTATGTGATGAAGTGATAGGAAGACCTATAATAAAATCCATAGAGATTTGTTCCCATGGTTCATTTGGAATAGGAAGGGGCATTAATAATCCAAATGGTTTACCATGATGACGTTTGACACGCTGACATACAATGCATTGAGAAACATAATGTGCAATGTCTTTTTCCATATGTGGCCAAAAGAAGAAACCTTTGCAAGTAGAAATAGTGCTCTGCATGCCTCTATGACCCATGTAAGATGGTTCATGCATTTCTTTAATGACAAAATCTTTAAAAGCTTGGGTTATGCACAATCTATGTTGAAAATAGAGAAAACCATTATGAAATGTATAATGTTCATTAGATAAAGATGCAGCATTATTGAAGTCATGCCATGCACGTGAAAAATACAAATCAGATGCATAAGTGGAAACCATGTCTTGAAAAGAATGAATTTGAATGGCAGAAATATTATTCAAAACAACGGAATTCGAAGGAAAACGGCTAAGAGCATCAGCTACGACATTAGCTTTACCAGGTTGATATTGTATCATGGGTTGGAAATTTTGAATGAATGATGCCCATTTAAGATGTCTATCAGAGATTAAGGGCTGACTTAATAAATGCTTAATAGCCTGTTGATCGGTTTTGATTAATACTTCAGATCCCATAAGATAGTGTTTCCAAATTCGCAAAGCATGCACAACTGCTAACAATTCTTTATCATACGTACTATAATTTTGTTCTGAGGGTTTAAGCTTTCTACTCTCAAATGCAATGGGATGGTCATTTTGCATCAGAACAGCACCTATTCCTGAACCGCTAGCATCAGTAACAACATGAAAGGGTTGTGAGAAATCAGGTAATTGTAAAACAGGTGCATGTGAAAGTGCATGTTTAAGTTTGTCAAAGGACTGTTGTTGGGTAAATCCCCATGCAAATTTTATTTTCTTTTTCAACAACAAAGTAAGAGGCAATGCTAAATAAGAAAAATTTCGAACAAACTTCCTATAGAAACTAGCCAACCCAAGAAAAGAACGAACATCATTGACTGATTGTGGTGTAGGCCATTCTATGATAACTCTAATCTTTTTCGGATCCACATGCACATCTTCACTTGAAATAATATGTCCTAAATATTCTAGCTTGCGCTGAAAGAAATAACTCTTTTCTGGATTAGCATAAAATGTGTTTTCTCGTAACAAATGAAAAACTGTTTCAAGATGCTTTTCATGTTCACTATCATTCTTACTGTAAACAAGTATGTCATCAAAGAATACAAGAACAAAAGTTTGGTAATCAAGAAAAATATTATTCATCATTCGTGCAAATGTAGCAGGGGCATTAGTAAGTCCAAAGGGCATTACCATAAATTCATAATGGCCATTTTGAGTTCTAAATGCAGTCTTAAAAATATCACTTTGTGTCATACGAATCTGATGGTAACTTGATTTAAGATCAATTTTAGTAAAGACACGAGCTCCTCGTAACTTATCTAAGAGATCATCTATTCGAGGAATAGGGTATCTATTCTTGATCGTGATCTTGTTAAGGGCTCTATAATCAATGCACATTCGATAAGTTTTATTCTTCTTCTCTACTAAGAGAACGGGTGCTCCAAATGGGGAAGAACTAGGCCTTATAAGTCCTTTTTGTAGTAGGTCTTTTACTTGATTTTCTATTTCCTTTTGATGTAATGGGCCATGTCTATAAGGTGCTTTATGAGGAGGAGAACTACCAGGGACTAAGTCTATGCTATGGTCAAAGGATCCTCGAGATGGTGGTAGTTCAGAGGGATATTCAGACATAAAACAATCCTTATAAGTACTCATGAAAGGTTTATATGCATCTGAAAGTCTATGAGTATAATCATTGATGACATTGACAAAAACAATGCATGAGTTGAATCCTTTCCTAAATGCACGCTTTGCTTGAGTGTGACTAATCAATGGAAAGGGCTGGAAATCATGCCGTGCAGACAAAGTAATGATTTGACCTTTGAAAACAAACTTAAAGGTATGAGTATGGTAGTCAATACGTGGGTTATAATGGTGACGAAAAGGCATACCTAGTATAACATCATAAGATTGCAAAGGTGCAATTAAAAATGTTCGTGAGTCAACATAAGGGCCTATGCTAATCGTAACATCTTGCACTTCTCGTGTTACATTATAACGACTACCTTGAAATGCAGCTTTCACTTTATACAAAGAAGGAAACGTTTGTAATTTAAGTTCTTGTACTAATAAATGTGAAATGAAGTCATGTGAACTACCATCGTCATGTAGAATTTTAACTAGTTTGTTATTTATTGTACCCTGCATGCAAAGAAGAGAGTGTAGAGAGATATCGTTACCCAAGGTACTTAAGTCCTTCTCCAGTGATTCCTCTGTCCAAACAGGAGGAATTTCTTCATTATAGACCTCCATGTTATGCAATTGAGTTGTAGCATGTTTCATATGAAGAGGTGGCAATCTGCACCTTATTTTTGTATGTCCAGGTTTACCACAATTCCAGCAGGTGATTCGTGGTCGCTTTTGTTGGGCATTCATTGCTGAAGTTTGAAGGGTAGGTGGTTTGGTTGGTTGGAGAGATGAAGCAACGGGTGAAGTTGAGTAATTGGATTGTAGAGGTCGAGGAAAGCTAGGGTAAGATGGGGCATTAAAATTACGCTTCATAGGAAATGAAGGTTTAACAGGAAATGGTCGTGGGCGTGGTTGTTGTAGACGGAGTGACTTGGTTATGGACTGGAATTCTTTTTCTGCATCATAAGCAAAAGATATAGCCTCATTGAGGGTTGTAGGTCGTAGGGTGTGAAGCTTAGCTTGGATACCCACTTCCAAACCATCTTCATATTTCTGCTGCAAGATATCCTCTGATACATCTTCAAGCATTCGTACAAGTAGTAAATTTTGCCAGAACCGCTCTGTGTAGGTAGTAACCGTATCACCCTCCTTCCATGTAAGGGTTGTCCATGCACGTCGAACATGCAAATGGTATTGAGGAGGAAGAAATGAATCCTTCACGTTTCCTTGAATAGCCTTCCAAGTTGTTGGACGCTCCGTACTGTGCCGCAGGACATTCCACCAGAGTTGTGCTTTACCTACTAAATAGTTAGTGGCAAATTTAACTTTTTCACTTTCAGCATACATTTCATCGGTATAAAAATCATCAAACTGCGACAACCAAGAAAGTACTAAAGGCCCATCCTTTCGGCCATCAAATCGTAGAAATTGGTAGTTTCTATTACCAATCTTTGAATGAGTAACATCAGATTGGGCAGACACAATAGCTTTTACTACTCTCGTAAGGTTGTCTTCCTCAGCTTGCATCTTTTGGAGGATTTCATCACGTTGTTGGATCTCGTTCTGAGCTCCTTGAAGCTCATGCCGCAAGAGCTCTAGTTGTTGTTCAAGTGTTGCCGCAGGTAGAGGTGAATTACTGTAATCCTCCATGGTGCTCTTGGACCCTTGCTCTCAACCTTGGTGTATTGAACCTTCTTGTTTGCAACCTTGGTGTCTCGATCCCGTGTTCTCAACCTTGCTTGGTATCTTGAACACTCAATCAAGTGCCACCCAAGGATTTTGAATGAATTCACACTTCCAAGTTAGCTCATTGGAAAGTTCGTTCCGAGAGCTTTCCAACGGTATATTATACGCCTCAATCCGACCTACGGATTGAAAGTTATACTTAATTCTTTGTTGAGGCCATCCTTGAAATCGCCGCGAGCGCCTTGCACAAGTAAGAGAGAGAGACAGACTTGAGTACAACTCCAAGAGATGGTGGAGTGGTCAAAGTACTTCCCTTGAAAGTAGGAGGTTGTGGGTTCAAATCCTCCTACCTTAGGGACTCTAAACCTCTCTATTACCACTCAAAAATTAAAATTGTATCGCGCGTAGCCAACGGCTGCCAACGGTCGCCAAGGGAGCCTTGGGTGCCAATGTTGCCAATGTATTGCCTAAGTTATTGCCTAAGCTCTTTGCCGAAACTGAAACAAGAATAGGAACAGGAACAGGAAACGGAGACGGAATCGGAATCGCAAACGCGGAGACGGAGACGGAGACGAAATCAGAATCGCGAACAGAGAACAGAACCCTCTGTATTGACGCGTGCAGAGCTCTGATACCACTATTGTCAGGATCTTGCTCACGCGCATACAGAGATTACAAACACAGAAAACACACAGAGAATAGACGCAACAAGAGACGAGACACAACGCAGTATTGGGTGCAATCTCCCCCCATGCACTCTGTTTCGACAGTCCACAGAGTGCATGTATTTATAGGACTTTTGATTACGTCGAAAAGAGTGGTTACAAGAGGGCGGCTTCGAAAAGCAGGCGTGAACTAAAAGTTGATAACTTTTACAGAAAGCCATTGCTTTCAATAACAGAAACTGTGGTCTACAACGACCCTTATTCTAACCATTACTTTTCTAACAATAGAACCTTCTACGTAGGTTTATTTACAAAATAAATAATAATTATTCGGATTATTGATGTCCGCCCTTTCACGCCTTGCACGCTCCTCACGAACCTTCAGCTGCTATATTAAAAACATCAAAAACATATTTATACATTAATAATTTAACATTTTAACAATGCCTTGTTCAATAATATACAACATGATCGATTCCTAAGGACTCCCGTCTTTACCAAAGGGCAATTACTTCTTTTTTACAATGCTAAGTCTAATCGTTCGGCTGGCAAGTTCAAGCTTCGTTGGTTCGGTCCCTACCATATTACAGATCAAGTCAGACCAGCTACTTTTCGGTTATCCACTTTAACTAGTACTCTTCTCCCTAAACCCATCAATGGGTCGAAACTTTGACCGTATTGTCGATCGTCTACTTCATCTTAACTTGGTGATGGTATTATTTCTATTCATGGGGATTATGTTTGTTTTGTATCTTGACCACTATTTACATTACACGCATTTCGATTGACCATCTGACCATAAACTTCCCATTTTGATTAATTATCCATGATTTGCTGCCCCCCTCCACGCTTGGGAATTCCTTAATGCGCTTATGTCGTCATTATGCATGCATGTTTCCCTCCACTGGTGATGATTGCGTTTTCTACCCACGCTTCCATCCTGTGTTCTTACTTAACCGAGATCTTTGGCCTCTTTTTCGCTATTGTGTTCTTGCGCACTGTGTATTCTTAGTTATACTATTGGGCATTCGACTTATGTCAACCGCCATGGAAGCTCTTGTCAATATTACCACTTTTCATGCCGGTTTATCTCCTGACCTGAGTGATTTCTTGCGTACCCATGGGTTATTGGCATTCACCGAGTTGCCTTGGCATTCGGTCGAATGTCATCCCTACTTCACCCAAGTCATTACTGCCATTGCTGATACCCCCAGATGGAGACCTACTTGCCTATTACCTACCTAAATCCCCGCATCATTGTTACTCTGAACACTGATGCGGAAGGATTCCATCTACCTCATGACGGACGTGTTGATGTCCCCCTACTTCCTATGGCAATGATGATGTAGTTATTTCCTCGACAGTCTTCTAACGAGTTTGCTATCCTCTGCCAACCTGAACCGGAATGCTCTGTACTTCAAATTTTGGTAGCTGCTCTCAACCTACAAAAACATACATATGGGATATCTCGTCCATTTTATTCCATGATTGATGTTGCTGCCCAAGAATCAGTTAACTGGGCATTATTCTTCTTCCGATGAATCCACCGTGAGTGTCGGGAGATATCGCAACAGATAGCCAAAGGTGATATTCCTCGAACCCATCTTCCTCATCTTCTCTCCTTTCTCCTTCCTGCTTTTCAACCTGTTCATATTTCTTGTGATCAAATGGGGCATGCATGCTTTCCACATAATGTCATTTGGACTTAAAAATTCCCTGATCACATTCCAAAGCCAAACATTCCACATCTTCAAGGAAGTTCATCGGAAATTCTCGAAGGTGTACCTAGGAAATTTACGTGTGTACTCTAATACATGTAGTCATCATGTATTGGACATGTATGAAATCTTTGACAAGTGTTGTGTGTACAAGCTTTGTCTAAATCCTAAGAAATGTGTCTTTATTCTCGATCAAAGCAAGAACTTTGGGCATATCATATCAAATAATGGAATATCTATTGATAAGGACAATATTATAGCTATTCTAGAGCTCCCTCAGCCATGTAATGCAAAAGAAGTGCAAACCTTTATGGCAAACTATTGCTATGTTCATGTATATGTTTGCAACCATTGCCAAGCCTATGTATGTCTTATTGAGAAATTTTGCATGGATGTAAGCCTATGTAGAAACTCTTTCCAAGAGATAAATTTCCACCTCATATTGGTAGTTATTCTCAAGGACCCAAATTGGAATAATCCATTCCATGTCCACATAGATTTATATAACCTCACAATTGGATGCATCTTAGCACAACTATATGATGAGGGCAATCCATTCCATGTCCACATAGATTTATATAACCTCACAATTGGATGGATCTTAGCACAACTAGATGATGAGGGCAATCCTGACTTCCCCATTGCTTATGTGAGTAGATAACCCATACCTATAGAAGGAAACTACACTACCACCAAAAGTAAAGGCTTAGGTATGGTCTACATCATGAAAATTTTCACCACTATTTACTGACAAACAAATTAAGATCTTTGTAGATACCCCTTTTGGAGCATGAATTTGAAGTGTTAGTGAAGAAGGGTAGCACTCATATATGCATTGACCACCTATGAATGATACCTCGCACTGACACATGGAATCAATAAATGATTATCACTAGAGACCTATCTTTGTAATATAGAAGTGGTATCGAAATTTTCTAAATCATGCATGTCGTTTATAAACTTTTGTTGGAACCTTGGAACTGTGAAGGTTATGAAGTACTTGGAGGCCTCCTTTGGAGCTATGGATACTTGAAGGCTCAAGGACTTGAGTGGCAGTCTCCATTTTTCTTATTTTTCTAAGTTCCTTCACATGAACCCTCCTTTATTTCCTTTTAGAAGTAAACTCACAAAAACCCTCCCTTAGAATAAAAGGTACTTCTTTTTAGGAAAAGCCTTCATTTTGATATTGTAGATGTTCGTCTCTCTCAAAAGAGCACATATCCTCGTTTTGAATCTTGAGGATTCCTTTTTTATTTGATTCATATCTTTAGAATATCTTTTTTATTTAAGCCCATGTGGTCTTCCTTTTCTTTTTGACCAGATCATCATCTTCAACACCACCTACATCACCTTCAATAATATTTGTAGGTGTAGTAGGATGTTTTTCAACAAATTGCACAATATTCCATAACCCTTTGCTACTAATACATGAGGCATCATATATGCCACAATGGGTAATTAGTACCTTCCAACTTATCCTCAACAACCAACATACAAAAAACATTATTGCTTTCAACCATGGCCAATGACTAAATACCCTAATGCAAAAAATTGATTCTACCTCAAAAAGTTGAGCAGAAACACAATGTGAACCTCAACAAAACCTATAGCAAACTTTGAGGCGCTTGTACTGATTGAAAGCCAAAATGAGCTCATATCAAGTTTTCAACACCACACAACAAAGTTGTTTTGAGCTCCTAATCACTGCAAGTATGCTCATAGATTTTTGTGCGATTTTGAGACTATGACCCGAGGGGTGTCAACAACACCCTAGATGAGTGACAACCTTCTTTGATAACAATTTTTGGAGTTTGAGGTAAGTGAACCATGAGATTTATAGGTGTACATACAAGATGGGGGAAAAAACCTCCCAAAGAGGTAAAAAAGTGTTGATATATTTATTTGCACAATTGAAGAAGGAAGACAAATATGAAAAGAAACTAAAAACATAGAAATAGTTTTGTAGATATTGTAAGGGAAATAATCATCTCATAAAGATTTGCCCAAAATTGGCTGCAAAAGAGGCAAAGAAGAATGAGACTTGAATGGTTGTTGAAGAGGCCTCTACACCTAAAATAGAGTCTGCTAATCTTGTTCAGAATGAAGGATGGTCATTTACTGCTATATGTAGCTATGACCCATCTTTCATGATCAATGTATGTGTACAATAGACTTAAATGTTTGGTACTTTGATAGTAGGGCAACCAAAAATATTACCTCATAGTTTAGTTTCTTCAATTCACTTGAGCCTTCCCCTATAGGGAATATTGTCACATGCCCTAACAACTCCACTTATCCTTTAATTCGAGTTGGTAAGATCATTTTAACTACTACTGATGGTAGTTCTTTCACATTGTCAGATGCTTTGTATGTACCAAGGATCAAGAAAAATTTATTGTCAATTTTGGCATTAGCCAAGATTGGCTTGGTTGTCAAATTTGGTAATGAAAAATGTACAATTCATAATCTCTTAAATGGCAATGTTATTATTGCTTCTAGCATTTTATGTCATGGGCTATATAAGCTCATAGATTATGCAAAACGTGTGAATGATTCAACATGTACAGTTCAAGATTCTCAAGTTATCTTAGATGCAAAGCTTTTGCATGCATGCATTTCTCATTCAAATTTTGCTAGTTTGCTATGCTTTCATAAATTTGAAATGGTTTCTTCTCTGCCTAAACTTGAACCACCTTGTAAACATGTCTCTAAAGGTTGTATTTTTGGGAAAAATGAAGTGTTTATCCTTCCAAAAAGATAGTTCAATTCGAGCTTCTCATAAATTGTAGCTTGTTCATAGTGATGTTTATGGTCCTATGTAGTCATCTTCTTTTGGGAACTACCTTTACTTTGTGACTTTTATTGATGATTTCTCCAGCATGTATGCATGGGTTTTGGGAACTACCTTTACTTTGTGACTTTTATTGATGATTTCTCCAGGCATGCATGGGTGGGTCCATTGAAAGCAAATTTCAAAGTGTTTATGTGATTCAAACAATTTCTAGTTATGGTTGAAAATCTATCAGCATGTAAATTGGGCACCCTTAGTTCTGATCGAGGGGAAGAGTACATGTCTTCTGATTTTCCTAGTTGAGCATGGGATAAAACAACACTGTAAAATAAACTAGAGTTGTTGAAATAAAAAACAAGTCTATCATGGAGATGGCAAGGTGTATGGTCAAAAGTTAGGCTTTACCACATAGCTTCTAGCTTGAGGTTGTTATGTGTGTAGCATATGTACTTAATAGGTGTCCCACCAAAGCACTGCAATATCACTCCATATGAGGCTTGGCATGGTTGCAAGAAATTTATTGCTCACCGTCATGTCTTTGGTTGTTTGGCATATGCATTAGTGCTTGAACAACAACACATTAAATTCAATGATAATGTAGTGAAATGTATTTTTGTTGGGTACAATTCTGAATGCAAAGGCTATCATCTACATCATCCACAAACTAAAATCGTACTCATGCACCCTCTCATAGTGCTTCCTTTGCATCAAATTGCTATGTAATGGCTTCCTCTAGTCTTTGTGATGAGAATGAGCCTATTTCTTTTGATGAAGCACAAAATTCAAAAAATTGGCCGGTTGCTATGCAATCAAAATATGATGTTTTCATGAAGAATAGTACCTGAATTTATGTGATTTGCCTCCAAGAAAAACAAACATTGGCACTAAATGGGTATACAAGCTAAAACCTAAGCTTGATGCAATAGTTGGCATCTATAAGGTTGGTCATGTTGCAAAAGGCTATGCTCAAGATAGAGGCATTGATTTTGATGAGACCTTTGCACCCACATGTCGAATGACCACCGTTCATAGCATCTATGCACTAGCTACTCATCATGGTTGGAATGTACATCAATTGGACATTGAAACTGCATTTTTGAATCATGACTTACATGAAGAAGTGTATGTATTTTATCCCGATGGATTTGTGCAAAAAGAGCATGAAAACAAAGTGTGAAATTTGAAAAGGCATTATATGGTTTGAAGCAAGCACCATGTGCTTGGTATGAAAAGAGACATGCCAACTTGATTGCACATGGTTTTGACAACAATCAAACTGAGAGCACATTATATGTTAAATGTGCATATGATGTACTACTTATCATTGTTGTGTATATTGATGACATGCTGCTAACTAGTTCTAATGAGAAGCATATTGTTTGAGGCCAATCTACATGCCTCTTTTGAGATGTTAGATTTGGGGCATTTGCATCATTATTTGGGCATTCAGTTTATAAAAGTTGATGGGGAAACAACTTTGTGTCAAACACAACTATATTGACACATTATTGCAATGTTTTGTCCTTGAAGATTGCAAACCTATTGCCATTCATATGGAAACATGTTTACAATTGAGTCTTCATGATGTTGGAGATGCATTTGATGTTGTTCTCTATAAGTAGGCTATTGGATGCTTGATTTACTTATGCATAACTCAGCCTAATATTTACTTCATTGTCTCGCATATGAGTAGATTTATGCATTATCCAAGTGTCAAGCATTGACAAGCGATTAAGCACATCTTTCACTACTTGAGTATTACTCAATTAGTTGGATTATTTCATCCCAAGGGGGGATCATTACCACCAAATTTACATGTTTTTTTTTACTCTAAGTAGGATGGTTGTTATGACACTTGTGTGTCCACGAGTGGTTTTTGCTTCATGCATATCTTGGGTGAGCAAGAAGTAGCCTATTGCGGCCACTTCTAATTATGAGGTTGAGTATAGGGAAGATTTCATAATGAATGTTGAGTGTGTGTGGTTGAGGCACCTTTTGGCTGATTTGGGTGTTGGTCAGTCTTCTAGAACCACCACCTTCACTAACAGACATAGCACATTGACAATTGCAAGGAACCTTGTGTTCCATGCTCACAAATCACATTGAGATGCACTATCCTTATGTCAGGGAGAGGTGCTCTCCTAGAGAGACGAGTTTGGCATATGTGCCCACATAGGATAACATTTCATACCTTTTGAAAAATGCTTTGCTTAGGGAGAAGTTTGAACTTTCTACAAAGCTTTGGGCTTACTTCCTTTTTGGATTGATCTCTTTCCACATAGCTTGTCACTTTCTTATACATGAGTGCCAACTCCTTGTTCATCGCATTACTCCCAGGGGGGATTCATTGATATATTTTGATAGTGATATGTGTGAACACACTTAGTATCTTTGAGGCACTTTTTTCCCTCTTTAAGAGGTTTTTTTCCCTTGGCCTATATATATATGCCTATAACCCTAATAGGCTACTTATCATTGTACATTCACTTGGTAATTCATTCAGTGTTATGTGTGCTCCAAGCTTGTTCTTCTTCCTTGTGTTGTTTGTGTGTTTCCACAAACCTCAAAATCCAAGAAAAAGTGCACTGGGGGTCCTAAGTGTGTTCATACACATCACTACCAAAATATAACGATGGTGGTATTAGCATTACATTGTCTTATAGCTCTCACCTCTAACCCCTTTGTCGAATAGTTTGTTGGTGTTATAATGTGTTATGCATGTGAGCCTTTTGTTTGGGGGCTAATGGGTCTAATAAAATCAATTCCCAACTTAGCAAATGCTCTACTACTCATCATACGTATGAGTGGCATTTGATATTTATTGAAAGGATATTTAGTACTCTAACATATGTCACACCTTTCCATATATTTGCAATGTAGGACACCATAAGACAACAAAAAAGATGTGTTTGGATGTTTTTTCAAGGGAGAAATGTCCATATGAAACTCTTGAGTGAGCCATTCAAAGAATAGGTAAATATTCATTTTGAGCCCATAAATTTTCTAGCTACTCCTCTTCTACTTCAAGAATGGTTCTCTACCTCTGTAATAGGCTCTAGAGCCAAATATTCGATTGAATCTAGCACAATTCTAGTCTCAATGGGTTTTTGTTTTGGCTCTTTTCCTTTACTAGGTTCTTCATCAGACATGTGTAGCACTTGGTCTGTCACTAAAGTAAGGATGGGCTTTTGAACTACAAATATGCATGTTTGTCCCCAAGTAGGCTAGCTTGCTAAATAATCTTATGTGACAACTCAATGAGTTGTTTGCACATGCTAAGCCTCTCTTTCTCTAATTGGGCATCACAATAACAATGTTGGTATTTTTCCATATTAGGAGCACTTTTTACACAAGCATCATAGGCTTTAGACATCATTTCTAAGTCCTCAAGGACTATATATGCAAATGTAAAACTTGCTTTCCTTTTCTCAAAAGCTTTCTTATCCTTGGATGCTACTAATTTTTCTTGAGAAACTTTAGTGCATGCACCTTGTAGCTCCTTTTTTAGGCTCCCTACTTTCTTTTCTATTTTTTACTAATCTCCTCCTTACGATTTTTCCAAGTCAAATTTCTTTTCTTCTTTTTCTTTCCTCCATATGGCTCAAGATTGAGGGATTGAGGAGGCAAAGATTCTTCTTCCTTGTTTGATAGCTTGGTGGATTGGCCTCTTTCTCCTTAGCTTGTTCTTTAGCTTGAGCCCATGTTGCTACTTGAAGAGGCACTTCATGATCTTTACTATTTTCAGTGGTGTGTGTGCAATGTTTTGAGGATTCTGGGGGCATCCTTTAATCAAGTGCTCTTTCCCACATTCCTTTCAAAATCCTTCAATCTTCTACGTAAAGGTTCTAGATGGATTGGGCCAAACCTTCATGAAGTGGTCACTGCCACAATTGTAGCATGGAACTTTAGGAGCAAGTGCACCTTTTGTGCATTGTTGTCTTTGGATGAATTTTTTTTTACATGGTAAATTCTCCTCTAATTGATGAATCCAAATGGGATTTTTCCTAGTGCCTATAGGATGGTAGGCTTTTCTTGATACCATTTATCCTCAATGTATGTATCTTTAGGATATTCAATCTTGACTTTTGGGTATGTCTCTATATGTATAGAGCTAGTTTCTACCATTGTTAGGATAGTAGGCGCTTTTTAATACCATTTATTAGTAAGAGCAATGGTACTAGTAAGAGAAATGGCACTAGTAAGAGCAATGGTTTGATGGAATTTTGGTTAAGGAGGATGTAGCTCAGTGATGAGTAGCACCTCCTTTAATGTCAATCCGGGAAGACATGAGGATGGTATGAAGACCTCGAGCAAGTGACGGCACAAGTGCGTGAATGAGAAGCACACTAACATGCACACACATACCCACACACGCGCACACACGGCAAGAACAAAGAGAGTAAGACAATGGAATCACTTCTATTGCAACAAAGTTCTCATACAAGCTCAAAACTACAAGAAGCTACCCCAAAAATGAGCTCTCTAGCTCTATTTATAGTTTTTGACTAGCTTTGGCCCTGTCCAGACCTAGTGTCCGGCCTAGATAAAAATTAGGTTCCAGGGCTTATTTGAGGGCTCAAACGAGATCTAAAAATTATGAAAATTGGCAGGACACTACTTCTAAGGCTCCCCAAGCTCGAGGACTCCTCGGCTTGTACAAAATGGAGCTACAAAAAGGTGAAATGATATTTACAAGGTTTTTTAGTGATGAGAATCACTTAAAAATGATGTAGGGGTTTTGAAAAAAAATGAAGGGTTGCCTTAGTGCTAGATCTGCATGTGTGTTCGTACTTGCTTCTTCCCGTATGCTGTCAACACTCTCCCCCCCCTAGCGTCTGTCGCCTCTGACAGACCCTTGCTCTGCGGGTTGATCAATATAGTTCTGGAGAATGTCAGCTCCCACATCATGTTCTTTGATTCGCAGCCCTCGGATCAGGTCTCTCTGTAGGGTGTCCCAATTGACTGGGCCCGGTATGTCCGGCTGTGGCGTTGTGTAGAGTTCTGAGTGCATGGTTTGTTCGCATGCAAAGAGGTGTAACAAATGGGTGGGCCGTGGCGCGAACACCTCTGAGTGTGCTTCCCAGAACCCCGTGGTGAACATTTCATCGAAAGTTTGCTTGTAGCAGGCAAGGAGATATCTGATGCGTGCGTGCCATGCATAAGCAACTCGTATGCTTGGGGTGGTGCTCATATCATATAACAGGTCATAATTACCATTCACAAACCCGGGAATCGGAGGTTGAACATGATAGACATTTCGGAAAGTTTTGAGCACAACCTGCATCATATCGAAGATCTTGAGCATCATCTGGGCAGCCACATCTGGCATAGGGTGGAGGCGGGGAAGCCAATGTCTGATGGTAGCCATCATGTAGGCTACCGTTGGCGTGCCGCTTGGGGGTGCAATGGCAGGGTAATTGAGCCATTCTCTGCAATTGGCGTTGTTCTTGACTTTGATTGCAAACGACTTCCATGTCCTTCTCCGTTGTACTGGTCCATAGCAATTGTTATACTTTAAATGCATGGGTGCGTGGTCCCATGTTCGTAGCATCTCGGGATAGGTCTCCAATAGCTTTTGCCTCCAGATGGGTTGATGTATTCTCCCTTTGCACGCCTCCTCTGGAATGTCCTCAGGTTCAAATTGCGTTGCGAAAGTTGGGTACTTGTTGGTCTTACGTTTGATCTCGTCGTTGTAGTCTGCCAACAGTACAAAGTATGGCTTATATTGTAATTCTGAGCTGGTTATTAGTCTTCTAGGGGCCAGATGTCTGAAGTATTCTGATTGAAGTATGGTCTCTTCAATGGTCTTCATGGCCAACATCTGGTAGGAGATACGTTCTTCATGAGTCTGCCCCATTTCTTCTACCTGTTTCATCCATGCCGATGGGGGTTCCTCATAACTGTCCTGTCCCTCCTCAGTGATTGTGCCTCCTGGAAAAGGTTGAGGCTCATAGTTCTCTTCATGTGCTTCCTCCACTGGAATAATAACTACTTCTTCTTCCATGGGTTGCTCAGGTGGGGAAGGAGGTCGCTCGTACTGCATCAACTTCAATTTTAATTCTGCAATCTGTTGCCGTAACCCCAGTACGTCATTGGTCGTTGAATGTTCAGGTTCAGGTGAAGTAGCAGCGTCGGTCATCTCTTTAGGTTCTCGTTGGTGTGGTGTAGACTCTTGGGATCTCTGTAGGTCCTTCAGTTGGTCGGCAAGCTGATCATGTGCTTCTAAAAGATTGGCATAAGTTTCCAAGATCTATTGTATGCTTTCTGAGGGAACAGCTTGAAATTTAGCCGGGTCTATGGGTGCTCCCGGGGTGTTCTCCATGGCAGCCTCGAGGTTCTCTTGGTTTTGTTGTTGAAGCCGTCTGTTCTCTTCTTGAGCTGCTGCAAGATGTCGTCGTAGCAAGGCCATGTTTCGTTGAAGCCTTGCATTGCGGCCCATTTGATCTCGCAGCTGTTCCTCCATGGCTTTGCTCGCTTCCATATGCCTCGCTTCCAGTTGCGCATTTGCATGTTCGAGGGCGGATATTTTGCTTTGTGACTCCGTATGACTGAACTCCAAAGCATTGACACGCTCTTGGAGTGTTGCCGAGAGGGTGCAAAGCTCCTTGTTATTTTCTTCCAATAATTTATATTCCTGCTTAAGCTGAGTGGCAGCTTCGAGCATGGTGTCGAGTGCATGACTAAATGAAGTGGGTGCAGGGGTAAAGGTGGAAGATGCAAGGGGTCGGGGGATGGGAAAGGGAAAAGTGGTGGTGGGTGATCCTGTGGATGGTGAGATGTCCATGGGATCGGACGTGAGAGTGTGTGATTCGTGCACTGTGAATACAGGAATGGTGGGTGGTGTGATAGTGGTAGCAGTGAATGTGGGGGAGTGGGGTTGGGAAAGGGACTTTTTATTATAATTATCCACTTGTTGGAGTATATTTACAAGGTTTGTCCAAAATGAGGGTTGTGTGACTTGGGCTGAGTGTGAGGCAGTTGCTAGGGGAGTGGTGGATAGGGTTTGGGTGTGGGTGAATGGAAAAGGATGGGATGAGGTCTGGCTATTGGCAAGTGGTTGTCCAAGGGCGGGGAGATAGGAAGGGTGACCTATTATGGTTTGACCGGTGGCCGGATGTCCGGTGTGAAGTGTGGGACGTGGGTAAAGGGAAGGATGTAACAACGGAGGTGTGTACAATGGTTTCGTGATGGGTGGATATCGGTTGTTCAGGAGGAATAGTGGAGAGGAGTTCTGAAGGGTGGATGGAAGGTGGCTGTGGAGAGGGTACGTGTGTAATTACCTCAGGTGCGTCAGTGGGACTCGAGCTCGTCATGTGAACATCCTCTGAAGTTGTAGTAGGCAAGGCGGTAGAGGTTTCCATTTGAATCATTTTCCCGCGTCGTGGTCGTGTATCAATCCTTCGTTGATCATAGACAGGGTTTTCCTGATAGACCATTGTCCTCAATGCCTCCCCGATCCCACATGTCTCTGCCAATAGATTCAATGATTCCACAAAGTGTGAGTCGACATTCTCGGTTTGAAGCATCTGGTTCACTAGAGCTCTGTTCGCCTCTTCTATCATCTTATGTCTTCTCTGTACCTGCTTGATTGTCTTGTACAGCCGTCTGAGTTGTGCTGTGTAGGCAGGGGCCTCCTCTTCACTGTCTTCCAGGTCATTTCTGTGTGCGCCTTCCTGCACTTGTGTGTTTGGGTCATGAGGATGTTGTGCCACTTCTTCCCCATGTACTCTGCTCGTCTCGCCCCGTGGCTGTTCTCTTTGGGCTGATGCACCCGGACCCACATTGTCAAGGGAATCTTCACTGTCGGATAGGGGGACCGTCTGCAGGAATCTTTCAAAATCGAAATTTGGATCTTCTGTGAAGGTGGCCATGGATGCAAACTCTGCATCGATAGGTAGTGGAGGGGCGGATGGAACGGGTTGTACCACCTCTCTGGCTTGAACTCCTTGAAGATGGATCGTGAAAGGTATGACTTGAGCTTCTGGTCTGGGAGAAGCTTCAGTCGTGGCTTCTTGAGGGATCGTTACCTGGGAGAGCGATCCACGCATCCTTTTTGCAGGCTGACTCCCTGACTTCCGCCCTTTGAACAGCTCCAGGTGTGCATACTTTAGGGCTCGGGCAACTGGCACATCATATGCAAGACATCTGTAGATGATTCTTGTCAGCGCACAACAACCATGTAAAGTGGGCTTCCTCACTCCCCGCTTGCCTGCCTCATACGCTTGATCTAAGATCCATACCGGCATCTTAATGGGCAAGCTTCCGGTCTCTGCTAAATATAGCCCGTACCATATCTTCTTGTGAGGCTGAGTGAAACGGTCCTGAGCGGGAAAAGCGAAGTGCTGGAGGCACATCCGCAGAGGTATGGCGATGTTGGGGGTGAGGGCGCACATTTCTTTTAGTTTCTTGATTCTATTGCTTTTCATCGACTCCGGTATCAAGGGGTCGCGGTCAGAAGGCACATGCGTGCCATACATCTGAAGTGCTTCCCTGATTAAAGTCACATTTAATTCGAACTTCCTCATTTCCTCCAGATTGGACAAGGAGGGCACCCAGAATGTGCCTGAATGATCCTTATCCCCTGTTGGCTTCAGCGTAGCAATTAAGTAGTAGCACCTGAGGAAGTCTGGTTTAGGCAGAGCTGCACTGAAATAAGCTTGTAATCCTGCTTTTTGCCAAATATCTTGAAGTGGAGTTGCATTTTGCAATGCTTCGAATTCTCGTGAGAAGAATTGGAAGGTCCACCACACTCCTCCACATTCCATCTTGGATTCCCAGATATGATCCGCGTCTCCCAAATCTCCTGGCATCTCATTGAACCAGTGAGAATGTCCCTTTATTCTTTCGGTTAGGCCGTTTGGTGGATCTGGAATAGGAATCCTCCGCACATTCACGAACTCCTCAGGTCGAGCTGTTGGTGGGGCCTCCACCGGCATGGCATCCCAGTTGATTGGAACTCCAGATCCCGCCTGAGAGCTTGTGCCTGCCGCTGTTGCCATGAGAGTAGGTTGCTTATCTGCTGGAAGACGAAAGGCACATTAGTGTTGCATAGGAAACAAGATGTAATGGTGTTCCCTTCACAATACTAACATGACAATCCCGGAGGTCAGTGGTTAGTGGTGAAGTGTTTGTGATAGGTGTGAGTGGTGATTAAAGGTCAGTGTCATCCTAAATGCATACTTTGGTTATGCAATGGGCTCAGAATGCTCCTGTGTTAGAGTAGACGGGTTTATAGAATTGGGTCAGGGGGTTTAATACACAGTTTAATTCTCCAAACTTTGATAGCGGATTCGTAACTTTTAGAGCTAAAGACCGGTGAAGATTTCTGGATGAGAGTGTGATGTATTTGGGACCTTTTGGGTACCCATTTCCAGACATTCCTAGGGTTGATGGGAGTAGAGACAGTGAGAGGTGTAGGTATCTTTTCGTTTTCTGACTTGTTGGCCATGAGTGCTTGTGAAAGTTGCTTCATCCTAGTGCCTGAAGGTGAAGTAATTTGGGCTTGTAAGCAGGCCTTGGGCACCCATATCTGTCTAGCATTAGGGATGGCCTTCATTGACCGCTTAGGAACCCAAATAGAAATGGTATGCCTAGGGGTTATCCTAGGGGGCTTCTTCACTTTGTTCCTTGATGGTGAGGCTCGTTTCTTGTCTCCTTGAGAGTCCGCTATTAGAGTTGTGGGTTTTTCGTCCTTGCGTATCCAGATCTGCTTCGCACCACGAGATGCTCCATGTTGTATGGGTTGGCGCTCCTGCCTCTTGATCATCAGCCTCCTTTGTGTCGAGTGATGTTCGGTCTGCTCGTTTAGAATCTTCTTTGGATCAGTTAGGAACTCCTTATTGGCTCCCATACCTTCAGTATGATTGACAATCCTCTGCACCATAGAAGTTTGTACAAGAACAACATTGTTATCTTCATGTGGATTCCTGGAGGGACCAGGAGTTGGTGCCCGTTCTATTGGTTTGAGTGCTTGATTTTCTAATTCAATCGTGAGACGGCTTTGGCCTACCCAAGCCTGAAGAAGTCCACTTCTTAGGTTGAGGTTGACTGCGTGATCATAGATCCAGTCTTGGCCTAAGACAAGAGGTTCGGTCAGATCCTCGTCTTCACACACTAGCACTTTTGCTGGCATGAGGACCTCTTGTATGTAGAGGGGAAGATCCACTTCTCCCATGCAAGGGGTTTCAACACCTCCTAGTCCTATCAGATATGCTTCTAGGGGTTTTACCTCCAATTGCAGCTGCTTGCAATAAGAAAGCCGAACTGCACTTGTGGCTACTCCTGAATCAATTAAAGCTCTCACGCTTGTTGTGCTGTCTCTTTGTCCTATTTCTAGGGTCACAAAAGGTCTTCGATCCACTATTTTATGGGTACGTTCACCTGAAGCCTCACACATGGCCATGTGATAGCCTAGAGACTCTTGAGTGTCAATCATAGGCTGATCCCTCCCTTGTCTCCTCAACTTCATTCGTCTGATGCGCTCTAAGGCCTCTGCCTGTGCTTCTTCTCGAATTCGTTTTTCCTCCTCTTTACGTTGCTTAGCAGTATTGAGTCGACTTAGCATTTCCTCCGTGAGGGGTTCCCGATACAGCTTGACTCTGCATCCGCTAATATAGTTTGGGAGAACATCACCCTCTAAAGTGGCTAGTTGTACTGCTCCACTCGTGGAGATCCTATTGATGATCATAGGTCCGTAGCCTCTCTTTTCTAGCTTTCTTGCATGTTGTTTCAATGTGTAGACTAAAACTAGATCTCCTGCTTTCAAGCCCTTATCTTTCACATGGGCATCAAAGTATGCCTTCTGTCTCTTCTTAGCTGCATATATCCCTGCAGCTGCTCTCAGTCTTGTTTCTCCTAATCGTTCAAGGTCAAAAAGTCTAGAGAAGAGCTCATGACCTGTCCATTCGTGTTCTTGTGCTACTTTTAATGTAGGTATTAAGAAGTCCAACGGTAGCACTGCGTTTTGGCCAAAAACCATCTGAAAGGGGGTGGCTTGGAGTATCGTTTTGTAGGCGACTCGGTATGCCCAAACAGCATGGTGTAGCTGTTTGTCCCAATCAGAGCGTTTGTTGTTCACTAATTTTGTCAATACATTGCATAGGATCTTATTGGTGCTTTCGGCTTGCCCATTAGCTTGAGGGTGATAGGGGGCAGACTTCTTATGCACTACCAAGAATTCTTGGAGCAGATTTTCAATAACTTCATTCAAGAAATGAGTGCCTCTATCACTAACTAGCTCTATGGGTAGCCCGTATCTTGTGAATACATTCTCAAATAAGAACTTAGCAGTTGTCTGAGCGTCGTTCTTCGTTGTGGCTTTTACCTCTACCCACTTGGTTAGATAATCCGTGGCAACGATGATATACTCAGCATGGGAACCCTTAGCTGGGGGATTGATAGGACCTACAAAGTCTATTCCCCACTTAGAGAATGCACGTCCGCCCATCATAGGCTTCAATGGCATCTCATCTCTGCGTATAGGATACTGGGTTCGCTGACAAATCTCACACCTCTTCACATAGGTATGTGCGTCCATGTGAAGGGTGGGCCACCAAAATCCTGCAAATAGGATTGCTTTGATCACCCTATCTGGACCAAAGTGTCCTCCTGCTACGCCCTGGTGAGCAGTTTCCAAGATCTTTAGATATTCATTCTCATGAACACATAATCTCAGGTAACCATCTTTTCCGCGCTTGTATAGATTATCACCAATGAGTGAATAATCTAGGGCCTCTTGTTCGAGACTTCTTTTCCTAACCAGAGTCATGTCTGGAGGGAATGTTTTCGTCCTTAAGAAGGATACTAATGGTTCACTCCAATCTGGCACTATTGACACTTGATAAAGAGTGGCATGTTCCACTGGTGGTTTAGTGCAGCAGATTGGGCATTCCTTACACAACTTCTGGACATCAGCTTCCATAGTCGGCCAATGCACTCCTAGTCTCCTCAAGGTCTGTAGAGTTCGTTGTTTTGAGTAGTGTTGCTCTAATGCACCTACATGTGCTAATTGCAACCACTTAGCGTACTCGTCCTCTTCTACACAACAAGCCAAGATTCCTTGATCCGTGTGCTTGTACATACTTCCAGCCATGATGTGGTACTTTTGAGCTTTGACCACCTCCTTATCCTGTGTGTTTACTACTGGATGATTAGGTCCATATGTAAGTATTGGCACTAAGGGCTTGGCCCATTGGGGCACCACTTCCAAATTGAACAAGTATGCATCAGGTAAGTCATCTGACACTCCTTGCGGGGCCTCTCCGGATGTGAGCCTAGAGAGATGGTCTGCTCTCAAATGAGTCCTACCTTTCCTTACCACAACCTCAAAGTCATACTCCATTAGCAAAAGAAACCATCTTACTAACCTTCTGGTGTTGCATGGTTTGTTTACCAGGTATAGTAATGCTTGATGATCAGTAAAAAACTTAAACTTATTTGCAAGCAAATAATGTCTAAACTTTTTAACCGCATACACCATGCCTAGTCCTTCTCTCTCAGTGGTGGTATAATTCCGTTCAGCTTCATTTAGTTGTCTACTAGCATAGGCAATAGGGAGATCCATGTTCCCTTCACCCGTAGGTTATGCAAGTACACATCCAATAGCATAATTGGAGGCATCCACATGAACATGGAATGGCTTGCTCCAATCTGGTGTGGTCAAGATTGGTGCTGAACACAATCGCTTTTTCAGCTCATTGAAGGAGTTCTCACACTCATTAGTCCACTCAAAATTTGTCAAAAGTCCGTACATGGGCTTTGCAATGACAGCGTACATGTGAATGAATCGGCGGTAGTAACCACAATGCCCCATGAAAGCTTGAACTTCTTTGACATTTCTTGGCCTAGGTAGCTCTGCTATAGCTCTCACTTTCTCTTCGTCAGTAGATATGCCATTCTTTGACACTATGTGTCCTAGAATCTTGCCTTGCCTGACCATAAAAACGCACTTTTCTGGGTTCAGGCAGACTTGATATTCTCTACATTTGTCAAAGATTTGTCTGAGTTCGGGAATATGGGTTTGCCTGATGTTGGAATGAGCACAAAGATCATCAACATAGACTTCTAAGTTCTTCCTCAGGAACTCCTTAAATACATGGCACATCAGCCTTTGGAAGGTTGCGGGAGCATTGGTAAGCCCGAATGGCATTACCCTAAAAGCGAATATACCCCACTCTGTGGCAAAAGCCGTTTTATGCTGATCTTCTGGAGCAATGGCTACTTGATTGTAGCCCGAAAACCCATCTAGGAAGTTGTACACTTCCTTGCCTGCTACCCTTTCTAATAGATGCTCAGTGATGGGAAGAGGATAGCTATCTCTAATAGTTGCTGCATTAACCTTCTTCAAGTTAATGCAAACTCGTAATTTGCCGTTCTTCTTGGGCACCACTACAATGGGGGATACCCATTCAGTGTGCTCAATTTCATAGATAAATCCGGCTTCCACCAAGCGGTCTATCTCTTCTTTGATCTTAGCAGCATAGTTATCATTATATGTATATGGCTTTTGCTTAGAGGGTTTAGCCTCTGAGGTCATGGGAATTGTGTGTGAACATATGTCTGGGTCAACACCCTTCAAATCCTTGTAGCTCCAAGCGAATACATCTCAATATTCTCTTAACAAAGCTATCAGCTCTTGTTCTTCCTCTTCTGTTAGGTCATGACCTATGTATGTGCATCTTTCTTCTCCTTCCTCGATGGCGACAACTATTTTCTTGGTAGTTTCCTTACTATCATAGGCTTCTCCTGCTTGTGCCTCACGTTTAGGCATTCTTATCATGACCCTCCTATCGTCTATCTCATATTTCTTAAAGTTTTCAGGGACCTCAAACAAAGATTCTTCTGCCTCCAGCGTGACTTCCTTCTTCTTTCTTTTCTTTCCTCCGCTTTTAGAAGCTACTTGTGTGGCTAACCTCACCTCATTTGTAAGCTCTCCGTGTCTTTGGGGTTGAAATTCTACTTCATAGAAGTATTCTTCATCTGATGCAAAGGGTGGGTCCATGATGATTGACTCTAGATCAGAGTCACTTGCATCCTCAAATGCATCAGGGGTAGGTTCGCATTCTTCTAGAACTGCCTCTCCCAGAATTGGCTCTATGGAGAAAACTGAAATGTCATAGCCATCTTCATCACAGTGGGGTGTCCATTGTTGCTCATTGATGGCTACATCCATGGTTGCTAGAATTTCTGCCCAGCCGTGGGGTTCGAATTCTTCGTCAGGAAATACTACAGGTGCATAGGCTGGGTCTTGAATGGGTCTATGTGTTTCGTTTGCACCTATATCTCTGGCCTTTTCTCTTTTCTCCTCTTCTACTGCTACTTTGCACATCCATAAGTGGGTGTCTTCATGCATCCATGAGGATCCTGATCCTATGGAATGCACGGATTCCGTATCATCTTTGGCTCTATGGATGGGATTCCATTGAATAGGTGGTACGTCTCTATGAGAGTAATCCTTAAGATTGACTTTGGTTGTGACACCTAGATGTTGCAAATACAAGGAATTGGTTCCCCAATCCTGTACCACTTGCAACTGCCGCAGAAAAGGTCTTCCCAAAATCATTTCATAGGCATGATTTTTGCTGAAGTCACATATAGCAAATGTATGTTCAAACTCGACACCACAGGTGGTGAGAGTTATTCCTTCTAGCAATCCCAAGGGTCTCTCTATGTGACCATCAGCCATTTGCAATTTCATCCTCGTGGGCTTGAGTGCAGGCTTGCCCCAACGTTTCCATAGGGATGAGGTGGCAATTGCAACTCCTGCACCTGAGTCCAAAATTGCCTTGGTGGTGTGCTCCTGGTGGGTAATGGGAAGATAGGTGTTTCCTTCTTCACCTTCACACATATCTCCTACCTTATCCAAGGGTATCTCTGGCACTGTCCTATGTGATCCTACCTGGGAACGAGGTTTCGTTATCTCGGGCACTTGATTGGCTACTTGTTTCCGCACTTCTGGTCTAACCTTAAGCAGCTCTTCCAAAGTGAGATTGCACTGCATTTTGGTGTTCTTCACTACCTCTGTGTTCCTAGGTATGACTGAATCTTCGTTTCTCACCATGACCGTAGGCGCTCTCATACAGGTGGACTTTGCTTCCCATGGGCCTGTGAAATGGGGTAGTTCTTGTAAAGAATTAGACTCGAAGTCTAATCTTTCTTGAGATCGGGTACTCTCTTGCTCTCCATAAATGGAAGGAAGGTCTTGTGGGAATTGATCGTGTGTGTCATCCACCAGTTCAATGGGAGGAGGAACTTCACTCTCCTTAGCCCATTTGTCTTCTTGAATCTCGCGTAGGAATTCTGGTGAGAACCGATTCATAGAGGATGATGTGTCTGGCTCCGTAGAGTTAGGCACATAGGCTTCTTGAGCAGGAAAACCTGCTCTTTCACTAGCCTTGTCACGGTGTTGAGGGGCGTGTTCCTTTTGTGATTGTGCCATTAGATTCTCTATTCTTCCTAAGGAGGGGGGGTTGTCTGGTTCAGTGGAATTGGGCACATAAGCTTTCGGTGGGGAATGGGTCATGTTTTTGCTTGCTTTATCTCTTTCTTGATTTTTTTCTTCCTTGGCAGATCTTGCAATTATACCCTTCAACTTCTCTAGAAGTCCATCCAAGTGTAATTGTGTCTTGGCTGAGCCCGAGTAATTGAAAAGGCGACTGGCTTCAAACATAGTCTGAGCCAATGCGACCATTTTTGCGCAAAGCTTGGTTCTTTCTATCTCTAGGTCAGCTCTAGGGTAGCACTTGTCATGATCCGTTACATTTGGCCCTTCTTGGATTCTGGCCTGATATGCTTTAAGCATCATGTCTATGTCGTCAGGAGTGGGATCAGCTAATACTGATCCTACTCTGGGTGGTGGGTGGATTAAGGGTGGTGTATTGAAGGGTTGGGGGATGGAAGAAGGTGGATTGGTGGGTAAAGGGAGAGGTGGTGGAGGGTTGGTGTGAGAGTGGTTTTGAGATGCGAGTTCACTTATCTTCGCCTTGGTTTCTCTCAAGCTTTCTTCAAGTTCGCTCATCTTTTTTGCCCATTGCCTTTTCATTCTTTCACGACTATCCTTCCAGGCTCTAGTCCTCTTTTTGGTTATACTCTCTGTTTCACTCACCTCGGGGCTCTTTTCCTGGCCAACACCTTGGTTTTGTTGTAGTGCTTGGGCTCTTGTGATTACTTGCACAGGTGCAGTGGAAGTCACACTCCCTGTGGAGTCTACAACTAACCCAACAACATTGATAGGAGTGATTTTAGGCATGTTATTAGGGTTCTTTGGGCAATCTCGTAGGAGATGCTCTTTCCCGCAGTCTTGACAGAACCCCTGAATGGTTACTGGTTGAGGTTGTGTAGGGGCAGGCAGTGGACAATCACGTATAAGGTGATCTCCCTGACATCTAAAGCATGGTCCTCTAGGAAATGGGGGTTGTACCTGCCTAGGTTGAGGTCTAGAGTTGGGGTTTGTGTACATGACATTAGCATACTCAGGTTCCCCACTATTTTCACTTGGGTCCTCATAATAATATGACTCGTTATGCTCGGGTGACTGCATGTAATAAGCCTGTGGGCTATCAATATGTGTGGAATCAAAACTATGGTCACTTGGATCACTATCTGATAGCAATGGGGTGATTGGGATTATGGCTCTGTTCGGATTTTCTTCAGCAGATGCATATTTCACTGGGATCACATTGGTTGGAGCAGGGGGTTGCTGCACTAGGACTGGTTGAGGTCTCTGCTGCCCTTGATAAGGTGGCTGATAAGTTTGCTGTGGTCTATTGTATTGTTGTGGTGGGTACTGATTCTGGTATCTACCCTGTTGTGGATATGGCTCAGGATAATTTTGCCTAATAGTTTGTTTGTTATATGGGCAGTCTTGTGCGGTGTGGTTTATGTATCTGCGCTCTATGGTGCAGTACTGGCTACTAGGATTCGCCTGGGGTTGGGCCATAACGGGACATACATTTGCCATATGATCACCGCCACAGGTGTAACATCGCTTAACTGGGGCAAATCTCGGAATTTGTTTGCTAGAGACACCTAGTTTTTGAGCTACCTTCTCTGCAAGTTCCTCGATGGATGTGGACTGACCAGATGTCAGGTTACTAGAGCTATCAGAATCCTTATAGATTTTTGATAGTTCCAATTCCTCACCCAGATTGTCCTCAATGTCTATGCACATGCGCACGCATTCTTCTATCATTCTGGGGTCCTTCAGGTACACATATGACCTGAGCTTAGTGCTCAACAATCCATCTAAGAACAGTGCCACTTGTTTGGCTGGTGTGGGTAACTCCGGCATTGGGCATCTCTCCAGGTACTGCCTGAATCTTCTCCCAGCTAGTCTGACCGTCTCTTGAGGTGTTTGTTTGAAGCTATGAATTAGTGAGGAGGTGTTATGCCTGATTCCACTCTTAGAAAACTCAATGATAAATGCCTCTAAGAGCTGGTCTATGTTTCTGAAATGCCTCTCGTTTAGTGGTTGAAACCACGTAAGGGCAGTGTTCCTAAGGGTTAGACCAAAAGCATTATATTGTGTGAATAGGTCCTCTACCTGCTCAGCTTTCAATACTTGCCGAAATTCTGCTACATGGTCATAAGGGTCTCCAGTGCCATCGAAGTAATTCTTCATGGACTTCACCAGTTGAGTTGGTCGCAGGGTCCTAGTGTGTTCTCTCGGCCTTGGCAAAGGAAAATCGTCAGCATTCCTTTGATTCCATGGGATTCTATGTCTCTCAGGTTCCATTCTATTCCTCTCCGTTCTCGTTCTTTCGCTTCCCAGGGAGTTGGCAAAACTTACCTCAGGTTTGTCTCTACTTCTATCTCGTTGAGCTCCATGAGCTTGGGAAGTCCCAGCTCCTTGGTGACCAAAGGAAACATTAGACCTTGGTTGGGGAAAAACAAATTCACCCTTCCATGTGTAGGCATGTCTGCCATGCTCAGGGATCATGAAGATTCTCTCTGATGCATTGTCTAGGTAGGTTACTTGGCCTGGGCTATCAGGGTCTTTAAACTCATAGATTGTGAGGTCACTCACTTCCTGAGTTTGAGCAGATTTATATCTCCAAAAAGCCTCATCGGTTTCTCGGTTTAAAAGCAGATCTATGCTTTTATTATCCTGTGGAATCCACTCTGGAGTCATGATTCTGGTCAAGACAGATTTACCACGAGGAGTTCTTGGCTCTCTCTCTAAGTTCCCTTGCTCTATATCACCCATGTCGGTCTCCGCAATTACATTTCCAGACTCATCAGTTCTATCAGGAAGAGCGGTGACTACATATATAGTCCCCTCTTTATCTAGGTATGCTCCATTCTCAAACTTGACTACTGGGTGGTCTATTCCATGGGGTTGATCGGGGTTCTTAATCTGGGCCACCGATCTTCTCAGGCCATCTTCATAGATGCGAGCACCTAGACGATTCGTCCTGATATATTCCAATTGAGTCTTGTAAGGTCCCTCTGGCTTTTCTAGATAAGCCAACCCTGAACTACCTACCGGTCTCTCCATGTGATAGGACATCTCAGAATCACTTGTTTCTGATCTGGGAGTGTATGAGTAATCACTCAACTGCTGGGCCCAAGACCTGGCAGTGTGATTGATACTAGCTTCAGAAGATCTGAGGCTTTGTCTGTCTCGGCCTAAGTGTCTGCCTGATCTAAGGTTCATATGCCTGATTTATCTGCCCCCTTGGACCTAAGCACACTCTCGTTGCAGGTTAATTTGCACCAATCACTTTGTTCTTTTGAGTTGAATATTATGTTTATGGTCTTGTCTGAAATCGCGTCGCCAGGAGTACTTAAGTGAATTTCTGCACTTGATGAGTGATCGACTCCAGTTTACCTTTTGTCCCTTAGAGTTTTCGCACTTAAGACCTACTTAATTCTTGCACTTGGTTGATTAATACTCTTGGACTTGATTCGTGCCTAACGTTGCCCTAATTAATTACCCCACCTAAGTCGTACTTAGCCTATGCTAGGAATTTACAAAGGAGGGTTGAGAGATCTTCCAACCTCAATTAGCTGGTTGACCAGACTGCTACACAAGCCTAGGAAGCCTTCTCCCAAGCTTGGTACTCACCCTTGCTAGCTTGCTTGGATTGCCTTGAGTGCACACAATGTTCCTGCAAAAACGCACCAGTCAGTATAGCTCTCTTACCACAAGTAATTGACAGACACACATCAGTATTTGTAGTCCCCCTGAAGTAGCTCACTGAACCCCCTCAATCTTAGGACCACCTAGTTTCACCTAAAGGTCAACTTAAAAATACATGTTCTAAAACTCCGCGTACCACGTAGGATTCTCAACGAGCTTTCCATCGAGACCAAAATCTCAACAATCGGAGTTCGTATGGTCAAGTTATGACCATTCAGGCACTAATGGGTCCAAACAGGCTCTCAGGGTTCAGGAAATCCCTCTCTGGTTTCTAGGCCTTTTGCCCACTTCCAAGGTTCTAAAGTTATACCAAGGTGCTTAATATTAAGCTCAACTACCCTTCCAATCACTCACAAATAAACCTAATTTTTTAGGCGTTAAAGGCCGTGTATCGCGATAGGTCGGGTCGGGGTGTCGCGATAGGTGGGGAGTGTCACGATAGCTCGAAGTGTCGCGATAGCTCGAAGTATCGCGATAGCTCGTGAGGTGTCGCGATACTCCCAAGTGTCGCGATAGGCCGTGAGGTGTCGCGATACTCCCAAGTGTCGCGATAGGTCGTGAGGTGTCGCGATAGCTCGTGAAGTGTCGCGATAGCTCGTGAGGTGTCGCGATAGGTCGGGGTGTCGCGATAGCTCGTGAAGTGTCGCGATAGGTCGTGAAGTGTCGCGATAGGTCGAAGTATCGCGATAGGTCGTGAGGTGTCGCGATAGCTCGTGAGGTGTCGCGATAGCTCGTGAGGTGTCGCGATAGGTCGGGGTGTCGCGATAGCTCGTGAAGTGTCGCGATAGGTCGAAGTGTCGCGATAGGTCGTGAGGTGTCGCGATAGCTCGGGATATGGTGAATTTTTCTGTTCTATCTAGTGATCCTGGGAGCTCTAGGCCTGCGCAGTGTCGTGGTGCACTCAGAATCGTGATTGGGTGAAATTTTCGGAGTGTCGCGATAGCTCGAGCTCAACGCCTCGGGGACTGTGCAGACAATTTCTGTACCTGCTGAGCTTGCTGGAGATGATGATGGAGCTGCCACCTGCAAGAAACATGCAAAAAACACACACAGACAAGCACACACACTCGCTCTCTCTCAAACTCGCACACAACAAATGAGGGAATGATAAGGAAGAGGGAATATGTAGTGGAGAAGGAGGTGGAGGTGGAGATGGAAGTGGAGGTGAAGATGAAGATGAAAATGGAGAAAAATCAGAAATTTACCTACTACTTACCATTCCAACGCGTCCTCTCTACGTCTTACCATCACACGCTCGTCCTCAAAGCTCGATCCCCGGCAACGGCGCCAAAATTTGGTGTAGCTCAGTGATGAGTAGCACCTCCTTTAATGTCAATCCGGGAAGACATGAGGATGGTATGAAGACCTCGAGCAAGTGACGGCACAAGTGCGTGAGTGAGAAGCACACTAACATGCACACACATACACACACACGTGCACACACGGCAAGAACAAAGAGAGTAAGACAATGGAATCACTTCTATTGCAACAAAGTTCTCATACAAGCTCAAAACTACAAGAAGCTACCCCAAAAATGAGCTCTCTAGCTCTATTTATAGTTTTTGACTAGCTTTGGCCCTGTCCAGACCTAGTGTTCGGCCTAGTTAAAAATTAGGTTCCAGGGCTTATTTGAGGGCTCAAACGAGATCTAAAAATTATGAAAATTGGCAGGACACTACTTCTAAGGCTCCCCAAGCTCGAGGACTCCTCGGCTTGTACAAAATGGAGCTACAAAAAGGTGAAATGATATTTACAAGGTTTTTTAGTGATAAGAATCACTTAAAAATGAAGTAGGGGTTTTGAAAAAAAATGAAGGGTTTCCTTAGTGCTAGATCTGCATGTGTGTTCGTACTTGCTTCTTCCCGTATGCTGTCAACAGAGGATAAGAGGATCTCCTTCATGCAAAGTGGTGCAAGTTGCTTGGGTGATGCAATCACATGATTGCATTATCCATCACATAATTTACTTGGTTACAATCCACGACTCCGCAACAACAACATCAAAAAGTTTCAACTCATAGAGTAGCGCATGTGCCCACACACTTCTAAATCAATATGCAAAGAGTGGACCTCAACCTAGTTGCAATTAGTGGCATAAGCAGATGGGATGGAAAGGTGTAAATTCAAGTAGTAGAATCATGTCTTCTTGATGTTATCATCAATGTCTATGTGAAAGGCCAAATGGTCATCGAACACTTTTGTATATGTTCTGTAATAAAACATATAGTGGCCTGGTTAGCCATAGATTGTATGTTAGATTGCACTTATGAAACCTAGAGATCATGAGTTCATGCTATCTGTTAATTGTGTGGTTTTGATGTATTCTACAGGTCCCATGCAGAATACTTTGTGTAGCATCTACAACCCAGTTTTCTATTACGAGGGTATTGTCGTGAAGCTCTCATGAATGCAAATCCACCATGGTGCATCACCATCACACCATTGTTGAATATAAATGTACAAGCTCATTTTCACATGAGCTATGCTTGGATAAATTTACCAAATATAAAGATAAAGGTAAAGAAGAGAAAAGACAAAAAAGGAAAAAAAAATTCTAGTCAAAATTTATGATGAGTAAAAGATACAATATCCGCCTTGTAGTAAGTGGCATGTAGTGGGAAATCAAATAAAAGTGGTGAGTTAAGAAGGCACAAACTTCTTCACATGTTCATTGGTTATAAAAGTGGAGTGGGAGCACGTTCTAAACAAGTAGACAAAGAGGCAAGAGTTTCCAATAGTCACATATGGTCATTTTGTCATTTTGTTTTCCCATAGACTCATTCTAGCTACACGTCATTTTGTACATAGCTCTATTCTGAAGCTCATATCTCAGTGTATATCTAACCATTTCTTGTGTTAAAAAACTCATTGGAAAGCTTATCTTGTGCATGTTTGCTACTTCAAATGTCTCTTTCAAAGCTTATATATTCTATGAGGTATCAATCAAAGAGTGAATTCCTATTTTTTAGCATACTTGTGTAAACAGGTAGTCTATTTTGGTAGGCTAAGTTTCCCAACCAAAAAGTATCAAAATTGCTTGATTTTTAACTTGTTGGAAATCTCTTTGAATGTAATTTTTCTGTCCCAAATATGTCACTCAAAGGATTTATATTTGTAGCTCAGTGATGAGTAGCACCTCCTTTAATGTCAATCCGGGAAGACGTGAGGATGGTATGAAGACCTCGAGCAAGTGGAAGCACAAGTGCGTGAGTGAGAAGCACACCAACATGCACACACATACACACACACGCGCACACACGGTAAGACAAAGAGAGAGGAGCAATGGAGTTCTTTAGATTACTTTCACAAAGCTCTTACAAGTTCGTTTCAATTACAATCTAACCTCAAAAATGAGCTCTCTAGCTCTTTTTATAGTTTTTTACTAGCTTTGGCCCTGTCCAGACCTAGTGTCCGGCCTAGTTAAAAATTAGGTTCCAGGGCCAATTTGAGGGCTTAAACGGAGTCTAAAAAATACGAAAATTGATATGTAGGTACTTCTAAGGCTCCTCGAGCTTGAGGACTCCTCGGCTTGCACAAAATGGAGCTACAAAAATATGAAATGGTATTTACAATGATTGTTAGTGATAAGAATCACTGTTATAAGGATGTTGGTTTGGAAAAATTTGAAGGGCCTATCTGCCAGATTTGCGTCTACTGCTTTGTCTACTTACTCCTTCAGCTCGCTCTGACTCTCTCCGCTGGCTTTCTTGTCTAGTCAGTCCTTGGGTGCCCATACTGCTCTCAACACCCCCCCCTCTCTCGCGTATGTCGTCCCTGACAGACCCTTGTTGCTGGGAGTGGTGGATGTAATATTCCACGACCTGAGTGGCAAGCTGATGTTCTTGTAGGCGTAGTCCTCTGGCCAAGTCTGTCATCAAACGATCCCAATCAATTGGTCCTGGAATGTCCGGATGTGGCAAACGTAACTGATCTGCATGGATCGCTTGTTCTACGGCGAATAGGTGTAGCAAATGTGTGGGTCTGGGAATGAAAATTTCCGAATGATATTCCCAGAATCCCGTAGAGAACATCTCCTCAAATGTCTGCTTGAAGCATGCGGGTAAGTACTTTATTCGTGCATGCCAAGCAAAGATTATAGTGACCGAGGGGGTCTGGCTCATGTCATAGACTAAATCCTTGTTACCTTGAGAGAATCCAGGAGCAGAGATGTATGGAGCTTGTACATTTCGAAAGGTTTTGAAAACAATGGTCATGAGCTCAAATATCTTCATACACATTTTTGCTGCTATGTCAGGTACATTATTTAGACGTGTAGACCAGTGCCGGATTGTTGATATCATGTAGGCTACGGTTGGGGTCCCGCGAGGTGGAGCAAAATATGGATAGTTAACCCAAGCCGAGCATTCTTTATTGTTGCGTACCTTGATTGCAAATGCTTGCCAGGATCTGTGGCGTACCACTGGGCAATAGCAAGGATTATACTTGATATATAGTGGCATGGTTGCCCAAGTGCTCATCATCTCTGGGTAATCGGTTAGTAGACGTGCACGCCAATTAGGTTGGAAGATCGAGCCCGCGCGTGCATCGGTTGGTAAGTCCCCTATCTCAAATTGAGTGGCAAATGTGGGCTCCTTCCCTGTATGTCTTTTGACTTCTGCATTATAGTCATGTAGTAAGACAAAATACGGCATGTATTGCGACTCTGATGTTGTGATTAACCGTTGATGGGATAAGTTTTGAAAGTAGGAGGACCGAAGGACAGTTTCTTCCAGATTGGTGAGAGATTGCATTTGCACTGCCACACGATCATCATGTGTCTTACCCACTTTCTCGACCCTTTTGACCCAATCTGGGACTTGAATTTCTAAGGTGTCTTGTCCTTCTTCTGTAGTTCGACCACCGGGTGTCGGCATAGGCTCGTATGGCTCTTCATAGCTGTCATCGACGGGAATTTCCACTACTGTTTCAGGTTCTGGTTCTTCAATGGGCGAGGGTGGCCTTTCATATGGTAAGAGGCGTGCTTGGAGTTCTGCCACCTGTTTCCGGAGGGTCTCTATTTCTTCTGTAGAGTGTTGCAAGATTACCGGCTCCTGTTGAGATGTGGGGACACTGGCTATCTGTTTCTTTAGATCTGCACATTCAGTCTCTAACTTTTCATATGACTCCAAGAAATTTGCATGCTCCTCAAGTAAGATGCGAATGTCTTCCGATGGGATTGCTCTATATCTGGTAGGGCTAATGGTGGCTCCCACAGTTCCTTCCATGGCCGCTTCGAAGTTGTCTTGATTTTGTTGTTGAAGTCTTTTGTTCTCTTCTAGTGCTGCTGCCATATGCTTTCTTAATAGTCCAATGTTGCGTCTGAGTGTAGCATTAGATATCATCTGCGCTTGAAGCACTGTTTCTAGTTTCTTGACTGCTTTGTCGTCTACTGTTGATGTCTTTGATTCCAATTCTGAGTGAGCCTGCTGTAAGGTGGTATGCTCGGTTAGGAGACTTTGGTAGTCAGCTTCCAGAGTGGTGACCCTAGCTTGCAGACGTTGAGATTCTGCCTGGAGGGCCGTAGTGCGTTCTGCCAATTGATGGTACTCTTGTTGTAGTTGATGTGCACACTGAAGTAATGTGTTGAACGTGCTATTTACATTATGAAATGCAAGGGGAAAAGTTTGAAATGCAGGGGAGGTGGGATTGGGGAGGGGGGTAGTTAATGTTGTGTGTGCCAATGATGTGAGTGGTGAGGTGGGGGGTAAGGGAGGGGGAGATGGTGGAATCGTGGGGAGCGGTGCTGTGGTGGGTGAAATGTCCATCGGGTCAGACAAAGTGGTGTGTACTGGGGCTACCATGTAGGTGGGTATGGTAGGTGAAGTGAGTGTGGTGTTCGTGTAAATTGATGTCGTTGCGAACGTCGGGGCACTGTGCCGCTGAAACATTGGAGAGCGGATGAATTGCTCCCCAAAGGACGGGTATTGGAGTGGTGAGGTCCGGGTGAAAGAGGTGTAGGGGTCCGATGGGAAGTGAGGGTCATGGAATGGAGCTACCCGTATTGGGGGATAGGCTGGGAAACACAGGGTGCCTTCGGTGGGTGCTTGGTTTCCAACCACCGTTGGGATTATGGGATGGCCAGTTATGGGTTCGGAGGATGGAAGGGCTGAAGTGTACAAGGGATTGGTGACGAATGAGAAGAGGTTTTCTTGTGAGGTGGGTTCTCGAAATGAGAATGATGTGAATGAGGATGGGTTGTAAGTGGAGGTAGAGGTGATGGCTGTCGTTTCTCATGGTGGGAGGTGGTGGTGGGGGTGGAGAAGGTGGTGATGGTGGATGCTGGGGTGAGATGGGTGATGTCTGAACAAAGGTTTCGGCCGAGAGTTCAATGGTGGTTGTAGGGGTAGCTGTTGTTTCAATGGGTACTTCTTGTTCTGTGACGGGTATCCTAATAGTCTTACCTACTCGTGGTAACGTGTCAACTCTACGTTTGTCATACCTTACAGATTGGCGGACGGTAGTGTGGACAGCCTCCGGAACTCCTAAAGATTCTGACACCAATTTGAGAGTGTCAATGAATTGTTGGTTCACCCCTTCATCTGATAGCATTTCTTGCATCAAAGCTTGACCTGATATAAGAGAGAGTTTATGCCTTTCTTGTACTGCTTTGATTGTGTCGTATAACCTTTGTAGTTGAGTTGTATATGCTTTGTAGTTGAGCTGTATATGCTGGTGCACCTACAAGTTCGGACACTTCTTGTTGTTCATCTTGATGCTCTTGATCGTAATCCTCCTCATCTTCCTCCTGTTCTTCATCTCCATCATCCTCTTCATCCACTTCAACTGGTGTGACTGGTGTTTGGGAGGTTGTGGTCTGCGTTTGCACTGTTTCCGCTTGTTGTGCTTCTTCTGCCTCCAGCTCTACATCTTGTAATAATTGTTCGAAATCTTCATTAGTGAGTTCTTCCAAAGGTGCACCACTAGGAAATTCAAGATCGGTTGGGATGGGAGGGAATATCAAGGTAGAACCATCGGTGCTGCGTCTTGGAAGTCGGAGTGTGAATGGTCGGACTCTTCGAGGTGGAGGGGTGACATCTGGTGTTAGAGTGGCTCCACGTGGTTGAGCACACGGAACTTGGACAGTGCCTCTCATCTTCTTCGAGGGGGGTCCAGTGGATGTCCTACCTCTAAACTGCTCTACCCGATTCCACATTAGGGCCCGTTGAATAGGGATGTCATAAGCCAAACATCTATAAATTATTCTCGTCAGAGCACAGCAACCATATAAAACCTGTTTCCTCGGCCATCGTTTGTGAGCCAGGTGTATCTGATCAATTATCCAATGGGGTAAGTTGATGGTGAGGCTCTGTGTCTCTGCCAGATATAAACTAAACCAAATCTTTTTGTGCGGCATAGTGAATCTATCTTGTGCAGGAAAAGCAAAGTGTTGCATGCACATGCGAAGGTGTATTGCAATATTAGGTGTCATGGACACCATGTCCTTGAGTTTGGTGAGACTTCGATTCTTCATGTAATCCGGTACTAGGGTTTCCTTCTCTGTTGGAATATGCATTCCACGCATATCTAGAGCCTCTCTCACCAAGTTGTTTGATAGCCTGAACCTCTTGAGCTCATTCCCCTTTGTCAGAGATGGAATCACAAATGAGCTTGCACCTTTTGGGTTCTGGTTTGGAGTCAAGGTGTTGATAAGATAGTAGCATCGCATGAAGTCAGGTTTTGGGAGTCGTGCACTGAAATAGGCACTCAATCCTGCCTTTTCCCATATCGGACGTAGGCCTTCTGCATTTTGTAATTTCTCAAATTCTCTTGTAAAGAAATGGTATCTGCCTTGCTTCCCATTGAAGTCCAACTCTGATTCCCATAGGTACGTTCCTTCACCCAAGGGTCCTGCCACCTCGGTAAACCAGTGGGAAGTCTTTCCTACGGGCATGGTGTGGCCACGCGGAGGGTCCGCAATAGGTATGATTTTGATAGCCTGCAATTCTTCTGGTCTTTCATTTGTCTCAGGCAAAACGGGTAAACTGTCTAAATCCACCACTTGCGGGTTTGTTTCTGTGTGAGAGCTAGTTCCTGCTGCCTCAGCCATGTTGAGAACTTCGCAGCTGGTTCTGCGAGAATACATGAATAAATGTTAACATTGCAATGGACACAAAAATGACACCGTGTCCCCGTTACAACATTAACATGAGGTCCGAAAGAGGTTAGTAGGTTAATGAGTGCTCGATGCTAGTGAGTGTAGTTAGGAATTGGATGGACCTACAAGCTGAGCGGAATGATATGATGTGAGAGTGAAATGGTTAGTAGGTGGTCATGGATTTACAATTGGGGTCCGGGGGTTTGCTACAATTCTTAAGCTGCCAAATGCCGTGGATGGGTTTTGCTCTTGGTTTCGTAGAGACTCTCGAGAACTTTACAAGTGTGTCGGCTTGAAAGTGAGGCCTTTTAGGGACCCATTTACAAGTGATTCCGGTCGTGCGTATTGGCCTTGGTGTGTTCCTGAGTGTTGAAAACGAGTGGAGACCGGCTGTGCGAGTGGATGGATCATGCTGTATAGGGTGTGTTCTTGGTGTAGCTATTTGAGCCCGCACACATGCCTTAGGCACCCAAATTTGTCTTGATTGTGGCCTAGCCTTCATCGACTTCTTGGGCACCCAAATTGATTTCGCGTTAACAGAAGAACTTCTGAAAGACTTCTTATTGTTGTTGTGTTGTTGGGTACTAATAAGAGGCTTTGCCCGTGTGGTTGGCTTGAGTGCGACCGGGTATTCGCCCTTCCGCACCCACACTTGTTTCACTCGCTGAGACATTTTGCTGCGCGGGTACCTTTGATCTCCGAGAGAGGTAGTATTCTGCTTCATCTGCCTTTGATCCACTTTTGGTTGCTGCCTCCCTCTGGCCATTGGAAAAGAAGGGGGTTCTGTTGCTCTCCTGACTTCTTTTGTGCGAACATCATTCCTCTGTAACACATAGTTTTGGACAAGAACAGCATGATCGTCTTCAAGTGTACTCCTGGAAGGACCAGGAGTTTGTGCCTTTCCTAGTTCCTTCAGTGCTCCGTTATCTAACTCTACCGTAATTCGACTATGATTGACCCAAGCCTGAAGAAGTCCACTTCTTAGGTTTAAGTTGACTGCGTGGTCATAGATCCAGTTTTGACCCATGACAAGGGGTTCAGTGAGATCCTCGTCTTGACACACTAGCACTTTAACTGTCATTGCCTCATCATGAATATGGAGGGGAAGTTCCACCTCGCCCATGCAAGGGGTTTCCACACCTCCCAATCCTATGAGATATGCTTCCACAGGCTTGACAGTTAAGTGCAACTCTTGACAGTAAGACAATTGAACAGCACTAGTGGCAGCACCTGAGTCAATCAAGGCTCTTACAGTCCTTGCACTCTTTCCTTGCCCTATATCTACGGTTATGAAAGGACGTCGATCAGTGATCCTATGTGAGCTATCACCTGAAACTTCACACATAGCCACGGGATATCTTGGATCTGCATATGCATCTGTCACAGGTTGCTCTCTACCTTGTCTTCTTAATTTCATTTTCTGTATGCGCTCTAGGGCTTCTGCTTGAGCTTCTTCTCGAATTCGTTTTTCCTCCTCTTTACGTTGCTTAGCAGTATTGAGTCGACTTAGCATTTCCTCCGTGAGGGGTTCCTGATACAACTTGACTCTGCATCCGCTAATACAGTTTGGGAGAACATTACCCTCTAAAGTGGCTAGTTGTACTGCTCCACTCGTGGAGATCCTATTGATGATCATAGGTCCGTAGCCTCTCTTTTCCAGCTTCCTTGCATGTTGTTTCAATGTGTAGACTAAAACTAGATCTCCTGCTTTCAAGCCCTTATCCTTCACATGGGCATCAAAGTATGCCTTCTGTCTCTTCTTAGCTGCATATATCCCTGCAGCTGCTCTCAGTCTCGTTTCTCCTAATCGTTCAAGGTCAAAAAGTCTAGAGGAGAGTTCATGACCCGTCCATTCGTGCTCTTGTGCTACTTTTAAGGTAGGTATCAAGAAGTCCAAGGGTAGCACCGCATTTTGGCCAAATACCATCTGAAAGGGGGTGGCTTGGAGTACCGTTTTATAGGCGACTCGGTATGCCCACACAACATGGTGTAGCTGTTTGTCCCAATCAGAACGTTTAGTGTTCACTAATTTTGTCAGTACATTGCATAAGATCTTGTTGGTGCTTTCGGCTTGTCCATTAGCTTGAGGGTGATAAGGGGCAGACTTCTTATGAACTACCAAGAATTCTTGAAGTATATTTTCAATCACTTCGTTCAAGAAGTGAGTGCCTCTATCACTTACTAGCTCTATAGGTAGCCCATATCTTGTGAATACATTTTCAAACAAGAATTTAGCAGTTGTCTGAGCGTCGTTCTTTGTCGTAGCTTTTACCTCTACCCACTTGGTGAGATAATCCGTGGCCACAATGATGTATTCAGCATGTGAACCCTTAGCTGGGGGATTAATAGGGCCTACAAAGTCTATTCCCCACTTAGAGAATGCACGCCCACCTATCATAGGTTTCAGTGGCATCTCATCTTTGCGTATAGGGTACTGAGTTCGCTGACAGACATCGCACCGTTTCACATAGGTATGTGCATCCATGCGAAGGGTCGGCCACCAAAAACCCGCAAATAGTATTGCTTTGATCACCCGATCTGGTCCAAAGTGTCCTCCTGCTACACCTTGGTGAGCAGTGTCTAAGATCTTGAGATACTCACTCTCGTGGACACATAGTCTCAGGTAACCGTCTTTACCACGTTTGTATAGATTATCACCAATGAGTGAGTAATCCTGGGCTTCTTGTTCTAAACTCCTTTTCCTAGCCAGAGTCATGTCTGGAGGGAATGTTTTCGTCCTCAGGAAGGATACTAGTGGTTCACTCCAATCTGGCACAATGGATACTTGATAAAGAGTGGCATGTTCCACAGGTGGTTTAGTGCAGCAGATTGGGCATTCCTTGCACAACTTTTGGACATCAGCTTCCATAGTTGGCCAATGTACTCCTAGTCTCCTTAGTGTTTGTAGGGTTCGTGGCTTTGAATAGTGTTGCTCTAATGCACCTACGTGTGCTAATTGCAACCATTTTGCGTACTCATCCTCTTCCACACAACAGGCCAAGATCCCTTGATCTGTGTGCTTGTACATACTTCTTGCCATGATGTGATACTTTTGGGCTTTTACTACCTCTCTATCTTGTGTGTTTATAATTGGGTGATTAGGCCCGTATGTCAATACTGGCACTAGTGGCTTAGCCCACTGCGGTACCACTTCCAAGTTAAACAAGTAAGCATCCGGAAGGTCATCCGATACTCCTTGTGGGGCTTCTCCAGATGTGAGCCTGGAAAGATGATCAGCTCTCAAATGAGTCTTCCCTTTTCTTACCACAACCTCGAAATCGTATTCCATTAGTAAGAGAAACCATCTTACTAATCTTCCTGTATTGCATGGCTTGTTTACGAGATATAGTAATGCTTGGTGGTCAGTAAAAAATTTAAACTTGTTTGCAAGCAAATAGTGTCTAAATTTCTTAACTGCATATACCATTCCTAAGCCTTCTCTCTCAGTGGTGGTGTAATTTCGTTCAGCTGCATTCAATTGTCTACTAGCATAGGCAATTGGAAGATCCATATTACCTTCACCCGTAGGTTGTGCAAGTACACATCCAATAGCATAATTGGATGCATCCACGTGAACATGGAATGGCTTGTTCCAATCTGGTGTGGTCAAGATTGGTGCTGAACATAATCTTCGTTTAAGCTCCTGGAAGGAATTCTCACATTCATCCGTCCACTCAAAGTTAGTCAGAAGTCCGTACATGGGCTTTGCAATGACAGCATACATGTGAATGAACCGGCGGTAGTAACCACAATGCCCCATGAAAGCTTGTACTTCCTTGACATTCCTTGGCCTAGGTAGCTCTGCTATGGCTCTCACCTTCTCTTCATCAGTGGATATGCCATTCTTTGACACGATGTGTCCTAGAATTTTGCCTTGCCTGACCATAAAAACACACTTTTCTGGGTTCAGGCAGACTTGATATTCTCTACATTTGTCAAAGATTTGTCTGAGTTCGGGGATATGGGTTTGTCTAATGTTGGAATGAGCACAAAGATCATCAACATAGACTTCTAAATTCTTTCTCAGGAACTCTTTAAATACATGGCACATTAGTCTCTGGAAGGTGGCTGGTGCATTGGTAAGCCCAAATGGCATTACACGAAAGGCAAATATACCCCACTCTGTGGCAAAAGCTGTCTTATGCTGATCTTCTGGAGCTATGGCTACTTGATTGTAGCCCGAGAATCCATCGAGGAAGCTGTACACTTCCTTGCCTGCTACTCTTTCTAAGAGATGCTCTGTGATGGGAAGCGGATAGTTATCTCGAATCGTGGCTGCATTAACCTTCTTCAAGTTAATGCATACATGCAGCTTACCATTCTTCTTGGGCACCACTACGATGGGGGATACCCACTCAGTGTGCTCAATTTCGTAGATAAATCCAGCTTCGACCAGTCTATCTATCTCCTCTTTGATCTTAGCAGCGTAATTATCGTTATATGTATAGGGCTTTTGCTTAGAGGGTTTGGCATCTGAAGTCATGGGGATGGTGTGTGAGCATATGTCTGGGTCAACACCCTTCAAATCCTTGTAACTCCAAGCGAATACATCTCTGTATTCTCTTAGCAAGGCTATTAACGCATGCTCTTCCTCCTCTGTTAGGTCATGGCCTATGTACGTGCATCTCTCCTCTCCTTCTTCTAGGGCCACTACTATTTTCTTGGTGGTTTCTTTGTTATCATAGGCCTCTCCTGATTGTGCTTCTCGTTTCGGCATTCTGATCATGACTCTCCTGTCATCTATCTCATACTTCTTAAAATTTTCTGGGACCTCAAACAAAGATTCTTCCTCTTTGGGTTAGACTTCTCTCTTCTTTCGTTTCTTTCCTTCTTCCTTCGGGGTCACATGTGTTGCTAATCTTACATCATTTGTAAGCTCTCCATGCCTCTGGGGTTGGAATTCTACTTCATGGAAGTATTCTTCATCTGATGCAAATGGTGGGTCCATAATGATTGACTCTAGATCGGAGTCACTGGCATCCTCAAATGCATCAGGGCTCGGTTCACATTCTTCTAGAACTGCCTCTCCCATGATTGGCTCTATGGAGAAGACTGAAATGTCATAGCCATCCTCATCACAGTGAGGTGTCCATTGTTCCTCATTGATGGCTACATCCATTGTTGCTAAGATTTCTGCCCAGCCATGGGGTTCAAATTCCTCATCAGGAAAGACTATAGGTGCATAGGCTGGGTCATGAATTGATCTTTGGTTTTCTTTTGCACCTACCTCCCTGGCTTTTTCTCTCTTCTCTTCCTCTACTGCTACTTTACACATCCATAAGTGAGTGTCTTCATGCATCCATGAGGATCCTGATCCTATGGAATGCACCGACTCCGTATCATCCTTGGCTCTATGGATGGGGTTCCATTGGATAGGAGGGACATCTCTATGAGAGTAATCCTTGAGATTGACTTTGGTCGTAACACCTAAGTGCTACAGGTACAACGAATTGGTTCCCCAATCCTGTACCACTTGCAATTGTCGCATAAAGGGTCGTCCCAAGATCATCTCATAGGCATGGTTCTTGCTAAAATCACATATAGCAAATGTATGCTCAAACTCAACACCACAGGTGGTGAGAGTTATTCCCTCTAGCAATCCTAAGGGCCTCTCTATGTGACCATCGGCCATTTGCAATTTCATTCTCGTTGGCCTGAGTGCTGGTTTGCCCCAACGCTTCCAAAGGGAAATGGTGGCAATTGCAACTCCTGCACCTGAGTCCAAAATTGCCTTGGTGGTGTAACCCTGGTAGGTAATGGGAAGATAGGTGTTTCCTTCTTCACCTTCACACATGTCTCCTATCTTATCCAAGGGTATTTCTGGCACTGTTCTCTGGGATCCTACCTGGGAACGAGGTTTTGCTATTTCTGGTACTTGTTTGGCTACATGTTTCCATAATTCAGGTTTAACCTTGAGTAGCTCTTCTAACTTGAGATTGCACTGCACTTTAGTGTTCTTCACTACCTCTATGTTCCTAGGTATGACTGAATCTTCGTTTCTTACCATGACTGTGGGTGCTCTCATACACGTGGACTTTGCTTCCCATGGGCCTGTGAAATGGGGTAGCTCTTGTATGGAATTGGATTCAAAGTCCAATCTCTCGTGAGACTGCGTACTCTCATGTTCCCCGTAAATAGATGGGATGTCTTGTGGGAATTGGTCGTGTGCATCATCCACAAGTTCAAAGGGAGGGGCGACCTCAGGTTCGTTATCCCATTTATCTTCTTGAATTTCTCGTAGGAAGTCTAGTGCAAACCGATTCATAGAAGAAGAAGTGTCTGGCTCGGTAGAATTAGGCACATAAGCAACCTGGGGAGGAGGGCTTATTCTCTCGTTGGCTCTTTCCTCGCTCTCATAGATGTTTGGAGCACAAGCTTCCTGGGGAGGATTACTTATTCTATTACTTTTCCGAACAGGCTGATATGCTCCCTGAGGAGGAATGTAGGCAACCTGTGGAGGTACGTGAGCTTTCGAGGGAGGCTCAACTGCCTTTTGGGGGGAAAGATAAGCTTCTTGAGGAGGCACATGGGCTTCCTGAAGAGGCTGGCTTATCCGTTCTCTTGCCCTTTCCTTTCTTTGAGGGTCAGGTTCCTTCTCTGATTGTGCAATTAGCCTCTCTATTCTTTCTAGCAGTCCATCAAAATGTAACCGCGTCTTAGCTGAGCTAGAGATGTTAAAGAGGCGACTAGCTTCAAACATGGTCTGAGCCAATTCCACCATTTTAGCACAAATTTTAGTTCGTTCTAGCTCTAATTCTGCTCTAGGATAGCATTTTTCATGATCAGTTACGTTTGGCCCTTCTTGGATTCTGGCCTGATAGGCTTTAAGCATCATATTAAGGTCCTCGGGAGTGGGATCTGCTAGGACTGATCCTACTCTAGGGGGTGGTGGAATTAGGTGAGGCGGGTTGGAAGGTGGTTGGTCGGATGGAGTTGGAAATGGTGGAGGTGGAGTAGTGTGAGAGGGAGTTTGAGATGTGAGTTCAGTTATCCTGGCCTTTGTTTCTTTGAGGCTTTCCTCAAGTTCACTCATCTTTTTTGCCCATTGCCTTTTCATTCTTTCGCGACTATCTCGCCAAGCTCTAGTCCTTTTCTTGGTTATGCTCTCAGTTTCACTTGCCTCTGGGCTCTTTTCCTGACCTACCCCTTGGGTTTGCTGCAATGCCTGAGCTCTAGTGACTACCTGTACTGGAGCAGTGGAGGTCACACTCCCTGAGGAGTCTACTACTAACCCGATAACATTGATAGGAGTGATTTTTGGCATATTATTGGGGTTCTTAGGGCAGTCTCGTAAGAGATGCTCCTTTCCACACTCTTGGCAATAGCCTTGGATCGTTACTGACTGGGGTTGTGTAGGTGGAGGTAGGGGACAATCACGAATGAAATGATCTCCCTGACATTGGTAGCATGGTCCTCTAGGGAATGGGGGTCTTACTTGCCTAGGTTGGGGTCTAGGGTTGGGGTTTGCATACATGACATTGGTGTAATCTGATTCCCAATTATGCTCATTTGGCTCTTCACTATAGTAAGACTCACCATGTTCAGGAGACTGCATATAGTAAGCCTGGGGACTATCCACATGTGTAGAATCGAAGCTATGGTTGTTGGGATCGCTTTCTGAAAGCAAGGGTGTTACGGGGACTATAGCTCTATTCAAATTTTCTTCTGCTGCTGCATACTTTACAGGGATCACGTTGGATGGAGCTGGAGGTTGTTGGGCTAACACAGGCTGAGGTCTTTGCTGGGCTTGGTATTGTGGTTGGTAGGCTTGTTGAGGTCTAGCATACTGTTGTGGTGGGTATTGGTTTTGGTATCTTCCTTGTTGAGGGTATGGCTGTGGGTACATTTGCCTAACGGTTTGCTTATTGTAGGGGCAATCTTGTGCGGTGTGATTGGTGTACCTTCGTTCTATGGTGCAGTACTGGCTACTAGGATTAACTTTGGGTTGGGCCATAATGGGACATACATTCGCCATGTGGTCGCCACCACAAGTATAGCACCTTTTCACAGGGGCGAACCTTGGGATTTGTTTATTAGTGACACCTAATTTCTGAGCTACTTTCTCTGCAAGTTCCTCGATTGATGTGGATTGCGTGGAAGAGAGGTTGGAGGCACTATCCGTATCTTTGTATATCTTAGAAAGCTCTAACTCCTCCCCTAGGTTATCCTCGATGTCAATGCACATGCGCACACAATCTTCTATGGTCCTAGGGTCCTTTAAGTACACATAAGATCTCAATTTGGTACTTAGCAATCCATCCAAGAACAAAGCCACTTGCTTAGCTGGTGTGGGTAGCTCCGAGACAGGGCATCTTTCTAAGTATTGCCTGAATCTTCTTCCTGCAAGTCTCACGGTTTCTTGAGGGGTTTGCTTGAAGCTGTGAATCAGCGAGGAGGTATTATGCCTTATGCCACTCTTAGAGAATTCCACAATGAAAGCCTCTAGAAGTTGGTCTATGCTTCTGAACTGCCTCTCATTTAGTGGCTGAAACCATGTCAGGGCAGTGTTCCTAAGGGTCAGACCAAAGGCATTGTACTGTGTGAATAGATCCTCCACTTGTTCAGCTCTCAAAACTTGCCTAAACTCAGCCACATGATCGTATGGATCTCCAGTGCCATCGAAGTAATTCTTCATGGACTTAACTAGCTGAGTCGGTCTCAAAGTCCTTGTGTGCTCTCTAGGTCGTGGTAGAGGGAACTCATCCGTATTTCTTTGATTCCTGTGAGCTCTAAGTATCTCAGGTTCCACTCTATTAGTTTCCGTCCTCGTTCTTTCTCTGCCCATTGGGTTGGCAAAGCTTACTTCTGGTCTATCTCTACTTCTGTCTCTTTGCATTCCATGAGCTTGGGATGTTCCTGCTCCCGGGTGACCATAGGATGCATTCGATCTTGGTTGGGGGAACACGAATTCACCCTTCCAAGTGTAAGCATGCCTATCATTGTCTGTCACCACAAAGATCCTCTCCGAAGCGTGATCTAAGTAGGTCACTCTACCTGGGCTATCAGGATCCTTAAACTCATAGATCATGATTGTTCCTATATCAAATGGCCGATCAGATTTATATCTCCAAAAGGCTTCTTCAGTTTCTCGGTTCAGAAGAAGATCTATGCTCTTATTATCTTGGGGAATCCACTCGGGTGTGATAATCCTTGTAAGGACAGACTTCCCTCGAGGGGTCCTCGGTTCTACCCCCATGTTTCCTTGCTCTATGTCCTCTAAATCCGATTCTGGGACTACATTCCCAAATTCATCAGTCCTATCTGGATGACTGGTGACTACATATATTGTCCCTTCCTTGTCTAAGTATGCTCCATTTTCGAACTTGACAACTGGGCGCTCTAATCCAATGGAATGATCGGGATTCTTAATCTGCACCACAGACCTTCCTAGGCCGTCCTCATAGATGCTAGCACCCAATCGGTTGGTCCTAAGGTACTCCAACTGCGTTTTGTAAGGGCCTTCTACCCTATGCAAGTATGGCACTCCTGAACTGCCTGTAGGTCTCTCCATACCTTGAGACATCTCGGATTCACTAGCCTCAGAACTTGGGTAGTATGAGTGATGGCTCAACTGCTGGGCCCACGACCTAGCAGTGTGGTTGACACTAGCCTCTGAAGACCTAAGGCTCTGTCTATCCCTTACTAGATGTCGCCCTGATCTAAGGTTCATATGCCTAGTTAAGTAGCCCAATTTTTGCCCAGAGTACAACCTCGTTGCTGATCAATTGGTCTCAGTCGCTTGATTCGTTTTTAGTGAGTTATTATGTTTATGGTCTTTTCTGATATTGCGTCGTCAGGAATACTTGAGTAGTTTTCGTACTTGGTATTGATCGTTCCACGTTAGGTTCTTTTCCTTTATGTTATCAACAGTACAGAGATTAAATTTTTTAGCTTGAACTTGAGTTTTTAGGTCGTCTTCAACTTGATACCTGCCTATCGTCGCCCTGACTTACTTCTAGCACTATTCGTATTTAACCTGAGCTAGAAAATGACAGAGGGAGTTGAGAGTATTCCAACCTTGAATTCCTTTCCTTGTGTTGATGCCCTTGAATGCCCAGGAAGCGTGTTCCAAGGCTTGCACTTACACTTGCTTAGAATGCCCTTCGATGCTCTCAATAGATCTGTAGAGTTCCAAAGTTCACCTAAACATTTAAATTCCAAAGATAGAACCAAGGCTTCTCAATTCTGTAGTATAAATACTAATTTGCATAGTGATATTTTAGAATAACAATTCTAAAGACCCCTGACTTTGATCCCCTTGGACATGGTCAACTTCAAAATACCCTATCTGAAAATCAATGCATTATCTTTATAAAAAACAGTTGAGGGTGTGTAGTATATGCCACAAGCTTTCCAACAAGCCCTAGAGCTCAAAAAATGGATTCCGTATGGAAAAGTTATGACCGTTCAGGGTTCTAGGGTTAAGACGGGTTTCAAACAGGACCACTGTGCAACAAGCTTTCCCCAGGTTGGTTTCCTAAGGCCTCCTTATGTGCTCTGGAGTAAGATGTTTATGCCCACAATTTTTCCATCATTTCAATTTAAAAACCCTAAAAAATTTGTCCAAAATTGGCTGTCAATAGCGATGGACAGGGCTGTCAATCGCGATGGACAGGGCTGTCAATCGCGATGGACAGGGCTGTCAATCGCGATGGACAGGAGTCGATCGCGACGGACAGGAGTCAATCGCGATGGACAGAGGGTCAGTCAATCGCGATGGATAGGAGCCGATCGCGACGGACAGGAGTCAATCGCGATGGACAGGAGTCGATCGCGACGGACAGGGGTTCAGTCAATCGCGATGGACAGGGGTTCAGTCAATCGCGATGGACAGTCAGTCTGTCGCGATGGACAGGGGTTCAGTCAATCGCGATGGACAGTCAGTCTGTCGCGATGGACAGGGGTTCAGTCAATCGCGATGGACAGTCAGTCTGTCGCGATGGACAGTCAATCAATCGCGATGGACAGGGGTTCAGTCAATCGCGATGGACTGAAATTTTGCAAATTTTTCAAAAATTTTTGTGGGAATGTGGTGTGCAGGGTCTCTAGTCCACTGTGGTGCACTCAGATTTACCAAAAGGTGAAAATTTCTGTCAGTCGCGATGGACAGAAGTCGGCGACTGCGAGACAGATTCGACGAGTTTCGTACCTGTGCAGCATGCTTGCAGGGATGATGATGATGATACCTGCAAGAAACACAACAAACATGCAAAAACAGAGCAAGCAATATCGCTCTCTCGCTCTCTCTCACAAGTGAAATGAGGGAAATGAAAGGAGAAAGGAGATATAGTAAAAAACTGAAATTTTTGCGATGATGGAGATGGAGGTGGGAGATGGTGATGATGAAGAGGTGATGAAGATGGTGTAGAAGAAACAAGAAAATGGAAGAAAGTGAAGAATTTACCTACAACTCCAACGCGTCAACTCTACGTCTTACCATCACACGCTCGTCCTCAAAGCTCGGTCCTCGGCAACGGCACCAAAATTTGGTGTAGCTCAGTGATGAGTAGCACCTCCTTTAATGTCAATCCGGGAAGACGTGAGGATGGTATGAAGACCTCGAGCAAGTGGAAGCACAAGTGCGTGAGTGAGAAGCACACCAACATGCACACACATACACACACGCGCACACGGTAAGACAAAGAGAGAGGAGCAATGGAGTTCTTTAGATTACTTTCACAAAGCTCTTACAAGTTTGTTTCAATTACAATCTAACCTCAAAAATGAGCTCTCTAGCTCTTTTTATAGTTTTTGACTAGCTTTGGCCCTGTCCAGACCTAGTGTCCGGCCTAGTTAAAAATTAGGTTCTAGGGCCAATTTGAGGGCTTAAACGGAGTCTAAAAAATACGAAAATTGATATGTAGGTACTTCTAAGGCTCCTCAAGCTCGAGGACTCCTCGGCTTGCACAAAATGGAGCTACAAAAATATGAAATGGTATTTACAATGATTGTTAGTGATAAGAATCACTGTTATAAGGATGTTGGTTTGGAAAAATTTGAAGGGCCTATCTGCCAGATTTGCGTCTACTGCTTTGTCTACTTACTCCTTCAGCTCGCTCTGACTCTCTCCGCTTGCTTTCTTGTCTAGTCAGTCCTTGGGTGCCCATACTGCTCTCAACAATATTCTATGAGATATCTATCATAGAGTGAAGTCTAGTTTTTTAGTATACTTGTGTGCGCAAGTGGTCTATTTTGGTCAGTTGTGTTTCCTGACCAAAACTCATCCAGATTACTTGATTTTTAGCTTGTTGGAAAGCTATTTGTGTGTACTTTCTTTATCTTAAATATCTTCCTCAAATAGTATCTATTTAGGGAGTTATCAATCCGAGAGTGAAGTTCAATTCTTTAGCGTACTTGTGTGGACAGGTAATTCATCTTCATTAGTTGCGTTTTCTAATCAAAACTTGTGTTATCAATCCGAGAGTGAAGTTCAATTCTTTAGCGTACTTGTGTGGACAGGTAATTCATCTTCATTAGTTGCGTTTTCTAATCAAAACTTGTCGAAATTAAGTTATTTCTAGCTTGTTAGAAAGCCTCTTTTTCTACTTTGATTGACTAAAGGCACAGGTTGAATTGATTTTTTGTGTTGAGAGTAGCAAGCTATCTAAGGTGCAGCTGTTTGTCCAAGTGATGGACATACAATGGTTCACTACACGTTTTTGTTGCGCATAAGAGAAACCACAGTTGGTATCAGAGAAAACTTGGTGTTGAAGCTTCATCAATATAGTTGGAGTTAAAGCAAAGCAAAAGAGGAGCTACAAAACAAGGGGGAGCTTCACAAATGCAAGAGCAAAGGACAATATAACTATTCGCGACAACTCTCAAAGTTTTTGATAGCCATCAATGTCTGACTTGGGTCAACAAGTAGAGAAATTGGATAAGGATAACTATCCCATGTGGAAGTTTAAAATGACCGGCTACCTAATGGGCAAAGGCTTGTGGGGTATTGTGAGCGGTGATGATGCTCAACCTCAAATCAATCAAGCTATGGCCACCAAAGTCCAAAGGAAGCAAGCAAAAGAATGGGAAGAGAGGAATGGGAGAGTCATGTTCCTCATTTCACAAGTCATTACTAATGTCATGGTAGGGCATATTCAACATCTAGAGAAAGCTAAGGATGCTTGGGAAGCTCTTGAAAGGATGTATTCAACAAACACCAAATTTAGGAAACTTCAACTCAAGAATGAGTTGAACACAATCAATAAAAGTTCGAGTCAATCCTTAGTTGAATATACTTTGAAGATTAAAGAGCTAAGTGATGCTTTAGTTTCTATTGGCACAACGGTTGAAGATGAAGATCTTTTGTGTTATACTCTGAATGGATTGAGAGAAGATGAAAGATGGAAGCCTTTTATAACTTCCATTAACTTGAAAAATGCATATCCAAGTTTTGAATAATTAATCCCTCATCTTGTCACAAAAGAGCTTAGCTTTGGTGGCCCCAAAGGAAAGGGCAGCCACAACCAAATGTTATATGCAGGTCGAGGTAAAGGAAGGAATTTAATAGGAGGCTCAAGAGGAAAAGGAAGAGGTCACAACAACTCCAAGTACAATCAAAACAATTCGAAAGACAACAAGGATGCATCAAATGCCAACACACAAGGAAGAGGTCAAGGTAGAAGTAGAGGAAGAGGCCGAGGCTCCTACAATTCTCATAAAGTTATAAGATGCTATCATTGTGGTAAATTAGGACACTATTCTAGTAATTATTGGCTAAAGAATGGAAGACCAAATGGAGGCAATCAAAGGATCCAAAGAAACTATGCAAGCACCTCAAGTGAAGGAAGCAAGGACACACTATTTGCAATGAGACATGAGTATAGAAGCTCCTGTGAAGATGACAAAAAATGGTACATTGATTCAGGTTGTAGTAACCATATTTCATGCTAAGGGAGTTTGTTCACTAATCTACAAGTACCAAGTGGAAAAGGACGTGTTGAAACAAGTGATGATACTAAACACATGATTGAACATATAAGAGATATAAGGCTTGGAGAGACAAGCAGACCAAAGGTACTATCTAATGTTCTTCATGTTACTACAATTTCAAAGAACTTGATTTCAGTAGGACAAATGGTAGAGAAGGGTTATCATGTCATATTCAACGAGAATGGGTGCTTCATAAAGAAGCCAAAGGAAGGCTTCAAGGTCATCGCTTGAGGTAGAAGAGAAGGAGGATGTTCACTTTGGACGTCCAACATCCACTTGGAAAGGTCATGTACATTCAATGTGGGAACAAGAAGATTTTAGAGCTGAACTTATGGCACAAAAGAATGAGACACATCAACATTCCAAAGCTAAAGGACATGAGCAAACATGAAGTGGTAAGAGTTCTTCCAAAATTTAATAGCATTGGACTACATGAGTTATGTGAAGCTTGTAAACTAGGAAAGCAAACGAGGGAGCCATTCAAGAGGAGCAATTATGTGGCCCCAAATGTCTTGGACTTGATACATACAGATGTATGGGGACCAACCCAAGAGGCATCAATGGCTGATAATAGATTTTTTGTCACCTTCATTGATGATCACTCAAGAAAGGTATGGTTGTTATGTATGCAGCAAAAATTAGAGGTGTTTTCTATATTCAAAAGATTCAAAGTGATAGTTGAAAAAGAAACAGGACGGTCTATCAAAACCTTAAGGTCCGATGGTGGAGGAGAATAATTTTCCAAAGAATTTTCAGATTTTCTACAAGAGAATGCGACCAAAAGACAGTTTACTTGTAGGTATACACCATAACAAAATGGAGTAGCTAAGAGGGAAAAAAAGGCAAATTGCTTAAATTGCAAGATGCGTGCTCAACGAGATGAAGGTACCATTGTACTATTGGGCTAAAGCTACCACAACTGCCATTTACTTGAGGAATAGATGCACAACATCATGAATACATCACTTGACTCCAGAGGAGGTATATTTTAGGTAAAAAACCTGGTCTTACACACCTCAAAGTGTTTGGATGTGTTTTCTTTGTTCACATTCCACAAGAAGTTAGAACAAAGATGGAATTCAAGGTCAAAAAAATGCATTTTCATCAGCTACTCGATGGAGCAAAAAGGATACAAGTGTTACAACCCTAGAACAAAGGAAATAAGAGTCTCACGAGATTTGATCTTTGATGAAGTAAAACCATGGTATGAAGATAAAGGAAAGGAAAAGATTCTTGAAGAAGATTGTGATGATTATGCAGGAACAAATCAAAGAGAAGTTTGACAATCAAGCACAAAGGTTTTAGGTCCAGAGGCATCTATATCAAATGAAGAATGTTCAACATGGAGGCAGAATCATTCTTTGTCTCCAAATTCAGCTCATAGTAGAGTCGAAGGAGCAAGTGCTACTCCAAACAATGAGATAGATGCAAGTGAAGAAGAATATGAAGAGGTAATCACTCCGAAGGTAAAGCTGAATAGGTTAAAGAAGCAACTTTCTAAAGGCAATGAAAGAAGATCTTTAAGGACAATGTATCCAACTCAAAGGTTGAGTTATGACAGTTTCATGGCGAAACATTTTGCATACATGATGCAGGTTATCAAAGACAAAGAGCTTGACACATATGAAGAAGTTTGCACACAAAAGGACTAGACGCAAGCTATGAAAGAGGAGATCAAACCTCTCAAAGATAATGACCCATGGGAGCTACTGCCAAAGGAAGAAGGTATGAAGGTTGTTCCAAACAAATGGGTGTTTAAAGTAAAGAGGAGTGTTTAAAGTAAAGAGGAGTGTTTAAAGTAAAGAGGAATGCTGATGGTTCACTAGCTAGATTAGTTGCCAAAGGATTTAAACAAACACAAGGCATACATTATGATGAAATTTCAGCCCTGTTGCAAAGATGGGAATAATCAAAACATTAATAGAAATTGGTGCTTCAAGGAAATGGCCACTATACCAACTCGACATCAAAAATGCTTTTCTCAATGGACAACTACAAGAAGAGGTATACATGACTCAACCGGTTGGATTTGAAAATGAAAACCATCCAGACTTTGTTTGCAAGTTGAAAAGGACTCTTTATGGCTTGAAGAAAGCACCAAGAGCATGGAATCAGAGATTGGTAGAATATCTAACTAAGTGTGGATAGAACCCAAGTAGTGTAGATCCTTCATTGTACATGAAGAAGGAAGAAAATAGAGATGTATATATTTGCATATACATTGATGACCTCATCGTAACAGGAAATGATGTTACAAGGATTAAAGATATCAAAAGGAAGCTTGGTAAAGAGTTCAAAATGTTAGATCTTGGAGAGCTGAAATAATTTTTAGGAATTGAAGTTGTTTATGGAAAAAGTGGCGTCTACTTGATGCAAAGGAAGTACTTGTTGGATGTTCTTTTCAGATTTGGAATGAGTGAATGTAAACCACTCACTCAACCCATCTACACAAATACAAAGATTTGCTTAAATGATGGAGAACTATTGGAAGATGTAACGACATACAGAAGCATTGTAGGATCATTAATCTATGCAAACATTACAAGACTTGATATCTTATGTTGTTGGTGTACTTTCTCAGTTTATGCAAGCCCTGACAAGTGAACATTTAAATTCAGCCAAGAGAGTGTTGAGATACATAAATCATACAATTAATCATGCTTTGTTTTACAATTTTGATGAAGAATTACAAGTCAAAGGCTTTAGCGATGCTGATTGGGCAGGTTCAAAGGAAGATAGGAGATCAACCTCAGTTTATGTGTTCATGATAGGAAGCAAACCTATCACATGGAGCTCAAAGAAACAACCTACTGTTGCACTTTCATCCATGGAGACTGGATATAGAGGATTAGCATTTGCCACATGTGAAGAAATGTGGATTAAAAAGATTTTCACTGATCTTGAAGTGCAAGTTGGAACGATCCCTATGTACGGTGATAAGATGTCAAGTATTTACTTGGCAAGCAATCCCATGTTTCATGCAAGGACCCAAGCACATAGAGGTCCACTACCATTATGTGAAGGTATTGAGCAAAGATGTGGAGATAAAGTTCATCAGAACCAAAGAGCAGGTTGCAGATATGTTTACAAAGTTTTTGGATGCATCTAAACTCAAAGGTTTCAAGGATGTGATAAATTTCCAGAACATGGTTGAAGATAACTCCCAAATGAGCTTGAGGGGGAGTGTAGAAGATAAATGTACAAGCTCATGGAAAAAAAAAGTTTGGTCAAAATTCATGATGAGTAAAAGATACAATATCTGCCTTGTAGTAAGTGGCATGTAGTGGGCAATCAAATTAAAGTGGTGAGTTAAGAAGGAGGCACAAAATTCTTCACATGCTCATTGATTATAAAAGTGGAGTAGGAACACATTCTAAACAAGGAGAGAAAGAGGCAAGAGCTCCCAATAGTCGGATTTGGTCATTTTTTCATTTTGTTTTCCCATAGAATCCTTCCAATTGCACATCATTTTGTACACAACTATGTTGTGAAGCACCATATCTCAGTGTATATGTATACATTTCTTGCCTTTAAACACTCATTGGAAATCTTATCTCATGTAATTTCTCTATCTCAAATATCTCCTCCAAATCTTATATATTCTGTGAGATATCAGTCAAAGAGTGAAGTCCAATTTTTCAACATACCTATGTAGATAGGTAGTCTATTTTGGTCGATTAAGTTTCCCAACCAAAACGTATCCAAACTGCTTGGGTTTTAGCTTGTTGGAAATCTCTTTGCATGCACTTTCTCTGTCCCAAATATGTCATCCAAAGGATTTATATTATGTGAGATATCTATCAGAGAGTGAAGTCTAGTTTTTCAGTATACTTGTGTGCACATGTGGTCTATTTTGGTTAGTTGAGTTTCCTGACAAAAAATCATCCAAATTACTTGACTTTTAGCTTGTTGGAAAGCTATTTGTGTAATTTCTATGTCTCAAATATCTTCCTCAAAGGATATATATTCAAGGAGTTATCAGTCCGAGAGTGAAGTTCAATTCTTTAGCATTCTTGTGTGGACAGGTAGTTCATCTTCGTCAGTTGCATTTCTTAATAAAAAATTGTCAAAATTAAGTTATTTATAGCTTTTTAGAAAGATATCTTTGTCTACTTTGATTGACCAAAGGCACAAGTCCATTTGAATTTTGTGTTGAGAGCAGCAAGCTATCCAAGGTGTAGTTGTTTGTTTGAGTGTTGGACATACAAGGGTTCACTATACGTTTTCGTTGCACATAGGAGAACACATTCTTCACAACCGTTTCACTAATATTAGAATTTATTGATGAAAATTTTATTTGATGTTGTGGAAGAAAAGTGAGCACCCACTCAATAACCTGTAGCTTTCTCCAAAGCTTGCAACCAAGGCATAGACCTTGGCATACTTTTTCATATGAGTCACCAAAGTCACCATTTATTACTTGTGAGGCAGGGTGTAGCTCAGCGATGAGTAGCACCTCCTTTAATGTCAATCCGGGGAGACGTGAGGATGGTATGAAGACCACGAGCAAGTGGAAGCACAAGTGCGTGAGTGAGAAGCACACAAGCATGCACACACATACACGCACACGCGCACACACGGCAAGAACAAAGAGAGTAAGACAATGGAATCACTTCTATTGCACCAAAGTTCTCATACAAGCTCAAACTACAAGAAGCTAACCCACAAATGAGCTCTCTAGCTCTATTTATAGTTTTTGACTAGCTTTGGCCCTGTCCAGACCTAGTGTCCGGCCTAGTTAAAAATTAGGTTCCAGGGCTTATTTGAGGGCCCAAACGAGATCTAAAAATTATGAAAATTGACAGGCAACTACTTCTAAGGCTCCCCAAGCTCGAGGACTCCTCGGCTTGTACAAAATGGAGCTACAAAAAGGTGAAATGATATTTACAAGGGTTTGTAGTGATGAGAATCACTTTAAAATGATGTGAGGGTTTTGAAAAAAATGAAGGGTTGCCTCAGTGCTAGATCTGCATGTGTGTCCGTACTTGCTTCTTTCCGTATACTGTCAACACTCTCCCCCCCCTAGGGTCTGTCGCCTCTGACAGACCTCTTTTCCACAGTTTGATCAACGTATTTCTGCAGGAGGTCGGTTGCCAATTCTTGTTCTTTGATTCTTAAACTTCTGACCAGGTCTCGTTGCAAAGCCTCCCAATCAACTATACCAGGCATGTCAGGTTGTGGCATCGTGTAAAGCTCGGAATGCATTGTTTGCTCGCATGCGAAGAGATGGAGTAAATGCGTAGGCCGTGGCGTGAATACCTCTGAATGTGCCTCCCAAAACCTTGTGGTGAACATATCGTCGAATGTTTGCTTGTAGCAGGCAGGGAGATATCTTATGCGTGCATGCCATGCGTAAGCCACTCGTATGCTCGGGGTTGTGCTCATATCATATAGCAGGTCGTAGTTACCATTAATAAACCCGGGAATAGGAGGTTGAATACGGCATACATTGCGAAAAGTTTTGAGTACGACCTGCATCATATCGAAGATCTTGAGCATCATCTGGGCAGCCACATCTGGCATAGGGTGGAGGCGTGGTATCCAATGTCTGATGGTTGCAATCATGTATGACACTGTGGGAGTACCGGTTGGGGGGGCGATAGCGGGGTAATTGAGCCATTCTTTACAGTTTGCGTTATTCTGAACCTTGATGGCAAAAGCTTTCCATGATCTGCGTCTTTGCACTGGCCCAAAACACGGATTGTACTTCAAATGCATGGGGGCATGATCCCATGTTCGAAGCATTTCTGGGTAAGTTTCGAGTAACTTCTGCCTCCACGTTGGTTGGAATATGGCCCCTTTTCGTGCCGCTTCTGGTATATCTTCTGGTTCGAACTATGTGGCAAATGTTGGGCACTTGTTGGTGACCCTTTTGATTTCTGCATTGTAGTCAGCCAACAATACAAAATAGGGCTTGTATTGTAATTCTGAGCTAGTGATAAGGCGTCTAGGGGCAATGTGCCTGAAGTACTCTGAGTGAAGGATGGTGTCCTCAATGGCCTTCATTGCCAGCATCTGAGTGGATATCCGTTCCTGATGAGTTTGCCCCATTTCCTCTACCTGTTTCATCCATGCCGATGGGGGTTCCTCATAGGTATCTTGACCTTCTTCTGTTACGCGTCCTCCTGGGAATGGTTGAGGCTCGTAGGTGTCGTCGAATGCTTCCTCCACTGGAATAGTAACTGCTTCTTCTTCTAGCGGTTGCTCTGGTGGGGAAGGAGGTCGTTCGTACTGCATCAACTTCAATTTTAATTCTGCGACCTGTTGCCGTAACTCCAGTACGTCGTTGGTCGTTGAGTGTTCAGGTTCGGTTGAAGTAGCAGCGTTGGTCAGTTCTTTAGGTTCCTGTCGGTGTGGTGTAGACTCTTGGGGTCTCTGTAGGTCCTTCAGCTGGTCGGCAAGCTGATCATGTGCTTCTAAAAGATTGGCATAAGTTTCCAAGATCTGTTGTATGCTTTCTGAGGGAACAACTTGAAATTTAGCCGGGTCTATGGGTGCTCCCGGGGTGTTCTCCATGGCAGCCTCGAGGTTCTCGTGGTTTTGTTGTTGAAGCCGTCTGTTCTCTTCTTGCGCTGCCGCCAGATGTCGTCGTAGCAAAGCCATGTTTCGTTGAAGCCTTGCATTGCGGCCCATTTGATCTCGCAGCTGTTCCTCCATGGCTTTGCTCTCTTCTATATGCCTCGCTGCGAGTTGCGCATTTGCATGTTCGAGGGCAGATATCTTGCTTTGTGACTCCGTGTGGCTGGACTCCAAAGCGTTGACACGCTCTTGGAGTGTTGCTGAGAGGGTGCAAAGTTCTTTGTTATTTTCTTCCAATAATGTATATTCCTGCTTAAGCTGAGTGGCAGCTTCGAGCATGGTGTCGAGTGCAAGACTAAATGAGGTGGATGCGGGGGTAAGGGTGGAAGATGCAGGGGGTTGGGAAGTGGGAATGGGAAAAGTGGATGTTGTGCCTACCGTGTGTGGAAGTGGTGATGTGAGTGTAATAACCTGTGATGGTGTTGTGAGAACAGTGGTGGTGGGTGATCCAGCGGATGGTGAGATGTGCATGGGATCGGACATGAGAGAGTGTGATTCGTGAAATGTGAACACCGGGACGATGGGTGGTGTGATAGTGGTGGCCGTGAATGTGGGAAAGTGAATTTGGGGGAGGGACTTTTTCTTATGTTCATCAACCTGTTGAAGAATGTTTACAAGTTGGGTCCAGAAGGAGGGTTGGGTGATTAGTGTGGTGCCCGGGGCAGTTACAAGGGATGGGGTAGGTAGAGTTTGGGAGGGAGGAAATGGAGGGGTGGAGGGTAAAGATATGGAAAGAGTCTGACTAGTGACAGATGGTTGTCCAAAGGCATGGGGGAAGGAAGGGTGACCTAATTGGGGTTCAAAAATCTGAGTGACAGAGATGGATGAGGGTGAAGGAAGGAAAGTGGACACGGGGGTGTGTACAATGGTCTCACTATAGGAGGAGAATGGTTGTGTAGAAAGACACGTGGAGAGAGGCTCTGAGGGTGGGATAGGAGAAGATGGGGGGGATGGTGCATGCGTAATGTCATCCGGTTCATCATTGGGCCTAGGGCTAATCATGTGAACATCTTCTGATGTGGACGTAGCTAACGCAGTAGATACTTCCATCTGAATCATCTTTCCTTGTCGAGGCCGTGTATCAATTCTTCTTTGATCATAAGCAGGGTTCTCTTGATAGACCAAGGTTCTCATTGCTTCACTGATGCCACAGGTGTCCGCCAAAAGATTTAGCAATTCTACAAACTGGGGGTCGATATGCTCTGAGTGTAACATCTGGTTTACTAGGGCCCTATTTGCTTCTTCTGACATTTTATGGCGTCGTTGTACCTGCGTGATTGTTTGGTATAGCCGTTTGAGTTGTGCCGTATATGCAGGGGCTTCGTCTTCACTCTCTTCCGGGTTATCTCTTGGTGCCTCCTCCTGAGCTTGTGTGCTTAGTCTTTGAGGAAGTTGTGCCACTCCTATCTCCTGTACACTGCTTGTCTCTCATCTTGCATGTTCTCTTTGGGTTGATGCCCCCGGATAGACATTGTCAGGACAACCTTCACTGTCTGATAGATGAGCCGTCTGCAGAAATGTTTCAAAATCAAAATTTGGGTCCTCGGTGAAGTTGGCCATCGCTGCAAATTCTGCATCGGTAGGTAGCGGAGGGGCAGAAGGAGTGGGCTGTACCACCTCTCTTGGTTGAGACTCCTGGAGATGGATTGTGATAGGTGCCACCTGGGCTTCCTCTCTAGTGGAGACTTCGGCGGTGGTTACTGGAGGGATCAGGACCTGTGAAAGGGATCCACGCATTCTTTTTGCAGGCTGACTCCCTGACTTTCGCCCTTTGAACAGCTCCAGGTGTGCATATTTTAGGGCTCGAGCAACTGGCACATCATATGCCAGACATCTGTAGATGATTCTCGTCAACGCACAACACCCATGTAAAGTGGGCTTCCTCACCCCCCGCTTGCCTGCCTCATACACCTGATCTAAGATCCATACCGGCATCTTAATGGGCAAGCTTCCGGTCTCTGCTAAATACAACCCGTACCATATCTTCTTGTGAGGCTGAGTGAAACGGTCCTGAGCGGGAAATGCGAAGTGCTGGAGGCACATCCGCAGAGGTATGGCGATGTTGGGGGTGAGGGTGCACATTTCTTTGAGCTTCTTGACTCTATTGCTTTTCATTGATTCTGGTATCAAAGGGTCGCGATCCGAAGGCACATGAGTTCCATACATTTGAAGGGCTTCCCTGATTAACGTTACATTTAATTCAAACTTCCTCATCTCCTCCAGATTGGATAAGGAGGGCACCCAGAATGTGCCTGAGTGATCTTTATCCCCGGTAGGTTTCATCGTAGCAATCAAGTAGTAGCACCTGAGGAAGTCAGGTTTAGGTAGAGCTGCACTGAAGTAAGCTTGTAGTCCTGCCTTTTGCCAGATGTCTTGAAGTGGAGCTGCATTCTGTAAGGTCTCAAATTCTCTTGAAAAGAACTGGAAGGTCCACCAAACCCCTCCACACTCCATCTTGGACTCCCAGATGTGATCTGCGTCTCCCAACTCCCCTGGCATTTCATTGAACCAATGGGAGTGCCCTTTTACTCTTTCGGTTAGTCCATTGGGTGGATCTGGAATAGGAATCCTTCGCACATTCAAGAATTCTTCAGGCCGAGCTGTTGGTGGAGCTTCCACTGGCATGGCATCCCAATTGATAGGAGCACCAGATCCTGCCTGAGAGCTTGTGCCTGCCGCGGTTGCCATGAGAGTAGGTTGCTTATCTGTTGGAAGACGAAAGGCACATTAGTGTTGCTTAGGAAATATGATGTAATGGTGTTCCCTTCACAATACTAACATGACAATCCCGGAGGTCAGTGGTTAGTGGTGAGGTGTTTATGATATGTGTGAGTGGTGATTAAAGGTCAGTGTCATCCTAGATGCATACTTTGGTTATGCAACGGCTCGGAATGCTCCTGTGTTAGTGTGGACGGTTTTACAGAATAGGGTCAGGGGGTTTAGTACACAGTTTAATTCTCCACACTTTAATAGAGGAGTCGTAGCTCTTAGAGCTAAGGACAGATGAAGATTTCGGTATGAAAGTGTGATGTAATTGGGATCTTTTGGGTACCCACTTCCAGACATTCCTGGGGTTGATGGGGGTGGGGACAGTGAGAGGTGTAGGTATCTTGTCACTTTCTGAGTTGTTGGTCAAGAGTGCTTGTGAAAGCTGCTTCATTCTAGTGCCTGAAGGTGAAGTACTTTGGGCTTGTAAGCAAGCCTTGGGCACCCATATCTGTCTAGCATTAGGGGTGGCCTTCATTGACCGCTTAGGAACCCAAATAGAAATGGTATGCCTAGGGGTTATCCTAGGGGGCTTCTTCACTTTGTTCCTTGATGGTGAGGCTCGTTTCTTGTCTCCTTGAGAATCTGTTATTAGAGCTGTGGGTTTTCTATCCTTGCGTATCCAGATCTGCTTCACGCCACGAGATGCTCCATGTTGCGCGGGTTGGCGCTCCTGCCTCTTGATTAGCGGCCTCCTTCGTGTAGAGTGATGTTCGGTCTGCTCGTTTAGAATCTTCTTTGGATCAGTTATGAACTCCTTCTTGGCTCCTGAACCTTCAGTAAGATTGACATTCCTCTGCACCATAGAAGTTTGGACAAGCACAACGTGGTTATCTTCGTGTGGATTCCTGGAGGGACCAGGAGTTGGTGCCTGTTCTATTGGTTTGAGTGCTTCATTTTCTAATTCAATCGTGAGACGACTTTGGCCTACCCAAGCCTGAATAAGTCCACTTCTCAGGTTCAGGTTGACTGCGTGATCATAGATCCAGTCTTGGCCCAAGATAAGCGGTTCGGTCAGATCCTCGTCTTCACACACTAGCACTTTTACTGGCATGAGGACCTCTTGTATGTAGAGGGGAAGATCCACCTCTCCCATGCAGGGGGTTTCAACACCTCCTAATCCTATCAGATAGGCTTCTATGGGTTTCACCTCCAATTGCAGCTGCTGGCAATAAGAAAGCCGAACTGCACTTGTGGCTGCTCCTGAATCAATTAAAGCCCTCACACTTGTTGTGCTGTCTCTTTGTCCTATTTCTAGGGTCACAAAAGGTCGTCGGTCCACTATCTTATGGATACGTTCACCTGAAGCCTCACACATGGCCATGTGATAGCCTGGAGACTCTTCAGTGTTAGTCATAGGCTGGTCCCTTCCTTGTCTCCTCAACTTCATTCGTCTGATACGCTCTAAGGCCTCTGCCTGTGCTTCTTCTCGAATTCGTTTTTCCTCCTCTTTACGTTGCTTAGCAGTATTGAGTCGGCTTAGCATCTCCTCCGTGAGGGGTTCCTGATAGAGCTTGACTCTGCATCCGCTAATGTAGTTTGGGAGGACATCCCCCTCTAAAGTGGCTAGTTGTACTGCTCCACTCGTGGAGATCCTATTAATGATCATAGGTCCGTAGCCCCTCTTTTCTAGCTTTCTTGCGTGTTGTTTCAATGTGTAGACTAAAACTAGATCTCCTGCTTTCAAGCCCTTATCCTTCACATGGGCATCAAAGTATGCCTTTTGCCGTTTCTTTGCAGCATAGATGCCTGCTGCTGCTCGTAGCCTTGTCTCACCTAAACGCTCTATATCAAAGATCCTAGAGGACAACTCGTGTCCATTCCACTCATGCTCTTGTGCTACTCTTAAAGCTGGGATTAGGAAGTCTAATGGTAGCACCGCATTTTGCCCGAAGACCATCTGAAAGGGGGTGGCATTGAGTACCGTTTTGTAAGCCACTCGGTATGCCCAAACAGCATGATGAAGTTGTTTGTCCCAATCTGAGCGTTTATTATTTACAAGTTTCGTCAATACGTTACATAGGATCTTATTCGTGCTCTCGGCTTGTCCGTTAGCCTGTGGGTGATAGGGTGCAGACTTCTTATGTATCACCATGAATTCTTGAAGGAGATTTTCAATGACCTCATTCAAGAAGTGCGTACCTCTATCACTAACCAACTCTATTGGTAATCCATATCTAGTGAACACATTTTCGAATAAGAACTTAGCCGTCGTTTGAGCATCATTCTTTGTCGTGGCCTTTACTTCCACCCACTTTGTAAGGTAATCTGTGGCTACAATAATGTATTCTGCATGGGAGTTTCTAGCTGGGGGGTTGATGGGACCTACAAAGTCTATACCCCACTTTGAAAATGCACGTCCTCCCATCATTGGCCTTAAGGGCATTTCATCTTTTCTTATCGGATATTGGGCATGTTGGCATGTGTCGCAACTCTTCACATAAGAGTGTGCATCCATATGAAGAGTGGGCCACCACAGTCCCGAGAATAGAATGGTCTTAATTACTCTGTCCGGCCCAAAGTGTCCACCTGCAGCACCGCTGTGTGCAGTATCTAAGACTTTCAAATAGTCTGATTCATGAACGCACAGTCTTAGGTAACCATCCTTGCCTCTTCGATATAGGTTGTCTCCTACTAAGGCATAGTCTTGAGCCTCTTGCTCCATGCTCCGTTTTCTTGCCAGACTAGCCTGATTGGGCAATGTTCCCGATCTCATGAACTCAACCAATGGAGCACTCCAATCTGGGATTAAAGACACGTGATAAAGAGTGGCATGTTCCACTGGGGTTCTCTTCTGGCACACTGAACAATTGTGAATCCAGTCTCGTATTTCTTTGTCCATGCTAGGCCAATACACTCCTAAACGTTTTAGATTCTGCAATGTTCGTTGTTTAGAGTAATGATTCCCTAGCAATCCCTCATGGGCTTGTTGCAACCAACTAGTATGTTCATCCTCCTCGACACAACAAGCTAATACGCCCTCAGTATCTTGCTTGTACATACTTCCGGCCAATATTTGATACTTTAGTGATTTTACAATTTCCTCTTTGCTTGTTTTCACATTCTTATTTGCAGGCCCGAAGGTTAGGACCGGTACCAACTTACTTGCCCATTTAGGAACAACTTCTAAATTGAACAGATAAGCATCGGGCAATTCATCAGACACTCCTTGCGGTGGCTCTCCTGAAGTGATGCGAGAAAGATGGTCTGCCCTAAGATGGGTTCTACCTTTCCTGACAACAACTTCAAAGTCGTATTCCATTAGTAAGAGGAACCATCTTACTAAGCGGCCTGTATTGCAAGGTTTATTGACCAAATATAGTAAAGCTTGATGATCAGTGAAAAACTTGAATTTATTGGCCAATAGATAGTGTCTAAACTTCTTCACAGCATACACCATACCTAAGCCTTCCCTCTCCGTTGTGGTATAATTTCGTTCAGCTGCATTTAATTGCCTACTAGCATATGCTATTGGCAAATCTAGGTTTCCTTCACCTGTGGGTTGTGCTAGCACACATCCTATTGCATGATTGGAGGCATCTACATGGACATGAAAGGGTTTGCTCCAATCCGGAGTGGTCAGTATTGGTGCTGTGCACAACCGTCTTTTCAGCTCATTGAAGGAATTCTCGCATTCCTCGTTCCACTCAAAATTTGTTAGCAGCCCATAAAGAGGTTTAGCTATGATGGCATACATGTGGATAAACCTACGGTAATATCCACAATGGCCCATAAAGGCTTGTACCTCTTTAACATTCCTTGGCCTGGGCAGCTCTGCTATTGCTCTTACTTTGTCCTCATCTGTTGAAATTCCATTCTTAGAAACAATGTGACCTAAGATTTTGCCTTGTCGTACCATGAACACACACTTCTCTGGGTTCAGACACACTCGATAATCTCTACACCTGTTGAAGATTTGTCTGAGCTCAGGGATGTGATATCTTCTTTGTTGGGAATGAGCACATAAGTCATCCACATATACTTCTAAGTTCTTTCGCAAGAACTCCTTGAAGACATGACACATGAGCCTTTGAAAAGTTGCAGGTGCGTTGGTGAGACCGAATGGCATCACATGAAATGCAAAGATTCCCCATTCTGTGGCGAAAGCCGTTTTGTGTTGATCTTCGGGGGCAATGGCTACTTGGTTGTAACCTGAAAACCCATCAAGGAAGCTATAAACTTCCTTGCCTGCCACACGCTCCAAAAGATGTTCGGTGATTGGGAGTGGATAACTATCTCTGATCGTAGCGGCATTAACTTTTTTAAGGTTAATGCACACTCGCAATTTCCCATTCTTCTTGGGCACTACTACAATGGGGGACACCCATTCAGTGTGCTCAATCTCATAGATGAATCCAGCTTCAATCAGCCTGTCAATTTCCTCTTTTATTTTGGCTGCATAATTGTCATTATATGTGTAGGGCTTTTGTTTGGTGGGCTTGGCATCCGTGGTCATCGGAATCGTATGAGAGCAAATCTCTGGATCTACTCCTTTCAAGTCTCTATAATGCCATGCGAACACATCCCTATATTCCCTTAATAGAGCTACAAGCTCTGCTTCTTCTTCTGCACTTAGGTCGTCTCCTATGTACGTACATCGCTCTTCGTTCCCTTCAATGGTTACTACAATTTTTTTGGTCTTTTCTTTATTGTCATACGCTTCTCCTATAATGACCTCTCTCTTAGGCATTCGTACCAAAATTTTTCGGTCTTCCACTTCATATTTCTTGAAATTTTCTGGTACTTCAAACAATGATTCTTCCTCTTCTTGTTTCACTTCTTTCCTTTTCTTTTTCTTTTGACCCCCTTCACTTCCTTTCTTTGAATTTATCGTTTTAATACTCGCAAGGGGTTCTTCTTCTTTTTGGGTTAACACTCCTATGTCTTCTAAGTAGTGTTCCTCTGAGTCAAAGTACATATCCATCACAATGGACTCTAGATCATCGTCCTTCTCTTCTTCTTCTATGAACTCACTAGGATCACACTCTTCCAACAAGGGCTGACACATGAACACTGAAATATCATAACCCTCCTCATCACAATGGGGTGTCCATTATTCCTCATTGACTGCAATGTCCATGGTAGCTAAGATTTCTGCCCAACCATGAGGCTCAAATTCCTCATCTGGGAATATCATCGGTGTATAGGCTGGGTCTTTTATTGGTCTATCTCTTGGGGGAGTTCCTTCTTCTCTCGCTTTTAGGCGCTTTTCCTCTTCCTCTGCAACCTTGCACACCCACAAGTGAGTATCTTCATGCAACCAGGATGGTTCATGTGAACTTCCAGATTGCACGGAGATAGAGTCCTCTTTCGCTTTGTGGATAGGATTCCACTGTAGGGGTGGTACATCTCTGAAGGTGTGATCCTTCAGATTGACCTTGGTGGTGACCCCTAAGTGCTGTAAGTACAAGGAGTTGGTTCCCCAATCCTGTACTATTTGCAATTGTCGTAGGAAGGGTCTTCCTAGGATCATCTCGTAAACATTATTCTTCTCAAAGTCACATATAGCAAACATATGTTCAAACTCTACACCACAAGTGGTTAGAGTTATCCCTTCAAGCAATCCGAGAGGTCTTTCAAAATGACCATCTGCCATTTGAAGTTTCATTCTCGTTGGTCTTAAGGTGGGTTTGCCCCATCGCTTCCACAGGGAGGTGGTCGCAATAGCAACACCGGCACCCGAATCCACAATTGCTTTGGTTGTGTAACCTTGATAGGTGATCGGAAGATAAGTGTTACCTTCTTCACCTTCGCTCATGTCTCCTATCTTGTCGAGAGGTACTTCGGGTATTTTTTGTTTAGAGTCTACTTTTGGTGCATTGGATTCAAGTTCTGGAACCTGATCCTTCACATGATCCCAGAGCTCCGGTTTTGCCTTGAGGAGTTCCTCTACAGTGAGGTGACATTGAACCTTAGTGTTCTTCACAACATCAGTGTTCCTGGGAATCACTGAGTCTTCATTTCTTACCAATATCGTGGGAGCTCTGATCTGGAGAGATTCAGATTCCCATGGGCCTGTGAAATGAGGCAACTCTTGTAAAGAATTAGATTCAAAATCTAATCTCTCATCCTCTTGTTGCTCTGCTTGATCCCCATAGATAGAGGGAATGTCTTGGGGAAATTGATCACGAAGATCATCAATCTCAGGAATGGGAGGGAAATCACCCTTCTCCTTGGCCCATTTCTCTTCTTGTATTTCCCGCAAGAACTCTGGAGAGTACTGTTGTATTGAAGGAGGTATTCCAGCATCCGTGGAATTAGGAACATAAGCTCCCTTTGGTGGTGAGCTTCCTCTTTCAACAACTGGTTGAGCCTGTGGAGGTAAAGAAACTTGTGATTTGTTTACCAACTGCTCTAATCTTTCTAGTAAGCCTTGGAAATGCAAATCCGGCTTGACAGAGTTTGTCTGATTGAACTTTTGACTAGTCTCAAGTATAGCTTGAGCTTGCTCTACCATTTTCATGCACATTTTCATCCGTTCAATCTCTAAGTCTGCTCTAGGGTAACTCTTGTCTAGGTTTGCAGCTGTTGGCCCTTCTTGAAGTCGAGCCTGGTAGGCTTTGAACATCATGTCCAAGCCTTCAGGAGTGGGGTCAGCTAATACTGATCCTACTCGGGGTGGTGGGTGGGTTTCGTGAGGGGTATTAGAGGGTGGAGAAAGGGAGGGTGATGGGGATGGTAGTGGTGGAAGTGTGTGGGAGTGCGGTTGAGATGTGATCTCTGTGATTTTTGCCTTGGTTTCTCTCACGCTTTCTTCAAGTTCGTTTATCTTTTTTGCCCATTGTCTCTTCATTCTTTCACGACTATCCTTCCAGGCGCTAGTCCTCTTTTTGGGTATGCTCTCTGTTTTACTCACCTCGGGGCTCTTTTCCTGAACAACATCTTGGTGTTGTTGAAGTGCCTCGGCTCTTGTGATCACCTGCACAGGTGCAGTGGAAGTCACACTCCCTATGGAGTCTACAACTAACCCAACAACATTGATAGGAGTGATTTTAGGCATGTTATTAGGGTTCTTCGGGCAATCTCGTAGGAGATGCTCTTTCCCGCAATCTTGACAGAAGCCTTGAATGGTTACTGGTTGAGGCTGTGTAGGGGTAGGCAGTGGACAATCACGTATAAGGTGATCTCCCTGACATCTGAAGCATGGTCCTCTAGGAATTGGAGGTCGTACCTGTCTAGGTTGAGGTCTAGGGTTGGGGTTTGTGTACATAACATTAGAATACTCAGGTTCCCCACTATTTTCACTTGGGTCCTCATAATAGTATGACTCGTTATGCTCGGGTGACTGCATGTAGTAAGCCTGAGGGCTATCAATATGTGTGGAGTCGAAGCTATGGTCACTGGGATCACTGTCTGATAGCAATGGGGTGACTGGGACTATGGCTCTATTCGGATTTTCTTCAGTAGATGCATATTTCACTGGGATCACATTGGTTGGAGCAGGGGGTTGCTGCACTAGGACTGGTTGAGGTCTCTGCTGCCCTTGATAAGGTGGCTGATAAGTTTGCTGTGGTCTGTTGTATTGTGGTGATGGGTACTGATTCTGGTATCTACCATGTTGTGGATATGGCTGAGGATAATTTTGCCTAACAGTTTGTTTGTTATATGGGCAGTCTTGTGCCGTGTGATTGGTGTACCTGCGCTCTATGGTGCAGTACTGGCTACTAGGATTCGCCTGAGGTTGGGCCATAATGGGACATACACTTGCCATATGTTCACCGCCACAATTGTGACACCGCTTAACTGGGGCAAATCTCGGAATTTGCTTGCTAGAGACACCTAGTTTTTGGGCTACCTTCTCTGCAAGTTCCTCGATGGATGTGAGTTGACCAGATGCCATGTTACTAGAGCTATCAGAATCCTTATAGATTTTTGATAGTTCTAATTCCTCACCTAGATTGTCCTCAATGTCTATGCACATGCGCACGCACTCCTCTATCGTTCTAGGGTCCTTCAGGTACACATATGACCTGAGCTTAGTGCTCAACAATCCATCTAGGAACAAGGCCACTTGTTTGGCTGGTGTGGGTAACTCCGGCATCGGACATCTCTCCAGGTACTGTCTAAATCTTCTTCCAGCCAGTCTGACCGTCTCTTGAGGTGTTTGTTTGAAGCTATGAATTAGTGAGGAGGTGTTATGCCTGATTCCACTCTTAAAGAACTCAACAATGAATGCCTCTAAGAGTTGGTCTATGTTTCTGAAATGCCCCTCATTCAGTGGTTGGAACCATGTAAGGGCAGTGTTCCTGAGGGTTAGACCGAAAGCATTATATTGTGTGAATAGGTCCTCTACCTGCTCAGCTTTCAAGACTTGCCGAAATTCTGCCACATGGTCATAAGGGTCTCCCGTGCCATCGAAATAATTTTTCATGGACTTCACCAGTTGAGTTGGTCGCAGGGTCCTAGTGTGTTCTCTCGGCCTTGGCAAAGGAAAATCATTAATGTCCCTGTGATTCCATGGGGTTCTATGTCTCTCAGGTTCCACTCTATTCCTTTCTGTTCCCGTTCTTTCTCTTCCCGGGGAGTTGGCGAAACTTACCTCAGGTTTGTCTCTACTTCTATCTCTCTGAGCCCCATGAGCTTGGGAGGTCCCAGCTCCTTGGTGACCAAAGGACACAGTAGACCTTGGTTGGGGAAAAACAAATTCTCCCTTCCATGTGTAGGCATGTCTGCCAAGCTCAGTGACCACGAAGATTCTCTCTGATGCATTGTCTAGGTAGGTTACTTGACCCGGGCTATCAGGGTCTTTAAACTCATAGATTGTGAGGGCACTCACTTCCTGAGATTGAGGAGATTTATATCTCCAAAAAACCTCATCGGTTTCTCGGTTTAAAAGCAGATCTATGCTTTTATTATCCTGTGGAATCCACTCTGGAGTCATGATTCTGGTCAAGACAGATTTACCACGGGGAGTTCTTGGCTCTCTCTCTAAGTTCCCTTGCTCTATATCACCCATGTCGGTCTCCGCAATCACATTTCCAAACTCATCAGTTCTATCAGGGAGAGTGGTGACTACATATATAGTCCCCTCTTTATCTAGGTATGCTCCATTCTCAAACTTGACTACCGGGTGGGCTAATCCATGGGGTTGATCGGAGTTCTTAATCTGGACCACCGATCTTCTCAGTCCGTCTTCGTAGATGCGAGCACCTAGACGATTCGTCCTGATGTATTCCAGCTGAGTCTTGTAAGGTCCCTCTGGCTTTTCTAGATAAGCCACCCCTGAACTACCTACTGGTCTCTCCATGTGATAGGACATCTCAGAATCACTTGTTTCTGATCTGGGAATGTATGGATAATCACTCAACTGCTGGGCCCAAGACCTGGCAGTGTGATTGACACTAGCTTCAGAAGATCTGAGGCTCTGTCTGTCTCGGCCTAAATGTCTGCCTGATCTAAGGTTCATAAGCCTGATTTATTTATCCCCTGGAACCCAAGCACACTCTCGTTGCAGGTTGATTTTGCACCAATCACTTTGTTCTTTTTTAATTGAATATTATGTTTATGGTCTTGTCTGAAATTGCGTCGTCAGGAGTACTTAAGTGAATTTTCGCAATTGATAAGTGATCGATTCCCGTTTACCTTTTGTCCCTTAAGGTTTTCGCACTTAAGACCTATTTACTTCTTGCACTTTGTTGGTTAATACTCTTGGACTTGATTCGTGCCTAACGTTGCCCTAATTAATTACCACACCTAAGTCGTACTTAGCCTAGGCTAGGAATTGACAAAGGAGGGTGGAGAGATCTTCCAACCTCAATTAGCTGGTTGACCAGACTGCTACACAAGCCCAGGAAGCCTTCTCCCAAGCTTGGTACTCACCCTTGCTAGCTTGCTTTGGATTGCCTTGAGTGCACACAAAGTTCCTGCAAAAACTCACCAGTTAGTATAGCTTTATCACCACAAATAATTGGAAGACACACATCAATATTTTTAGTCCCCCTGGAGTAACTCACTGTACCCCCTGAATCTGAGAACAACTTAGTTCCACCTAAAGGTCAACTTAAAAATGCATGTTCTAAAACTCCGCGTATGATTCTTACAAAAACCAGTTGAGGTCCACGTAGGATTCTCAACGAGCTTTCCAACGAGACCAAAATCTCATCAATCGGAGTTCGTATGGTCAAGTTATGACCATTCAGGCACTATAGGGTCAAAACAGGCTCTCAGGGTTCAGGAGATCCCTCTCTGGTTTCTTGGTTTTTTGCCCACTTCCAAGGTTCTAAAGTTATACCAAGGTGCCTAAAATTAAGCTCAACTACCCTTCAATTCACTCAAAATTAACCCTAACTTTTCATGCGTTAAAGGCCGTGTATCGCGATAGGTCGGGTCGAGGTGTCGCGATAGGTCGGGGTGTCGCGATAGCTCGTGAAGTGTCGCGATAGGTCGGGGTGTCGCGATACCTCGGAGTGTCGCGATAGCTCGGAGTGTCGCGATAGCTCGGAGTGTCGCGATAGCTCGGAGTGTCGCGATAGCTCGGAGTGTCGCGATACCTCGGAGTGTCGCGATAGCTCGGAGTGTCGCGATAGCTCGGAGTGTCGCGATACCTCGGAGTGTCGCGATAGCTCGGAGTGTCGCGATAGCTCGGAGTGTCGCGATACCTCGGAGTGTCGCGATACCTCGGAGTGTCGTGATACCTCGGAGTGTCGCGATACCTCGGAGTGTCGCGATAGCTCGGAGTGTCGCGATACCTCGGAGTGTCGCGATAGCTCGGAGTGTCGCGATACCTCGGAGTGTCGCGATAGCTCGAGATATGGTGAATTTTTCTGTTCTAGCTAGTGTTCCTGGGAGCTCTAGGCCTGCGCAGTGTCGTGGTGCACTCAGAATCGTGAGAAGGTGAAATTTTCGGAGTGTTGCGATAGCTCGAGCTCAACGCCTCGGGGACTGCGCAGACAATTTCTGTACCTGCTGAGATTGCTGGAGATGATGATGGAGCTGCCACCTGCAAGAAACATGCAAAAAACACACAAATACAAGCACGCACAATCGCTCTCTCTCAAACTCGCACACAACAAATGAGGGAATGATAAGGAAGAGGGAATATGTAGTGGAGAAGGAGGTGCAGGTGGAGATGGAGATGGAGGTGAAGATGAAGATGAAGATGGGGAAAAATCAGAAATTTACCTACTACTTACCATTCCAACGCGTCCTCTCTACGTCTTACCATCACACGCTCGTCCTCAAAGCTCGATCCCCGGCAACGGCGCCAAAATTTGGTGTAGCTCAGCGATGAGTAGCACCTCCTTTAATGTCAATCCGGGGAGACGTGAGGATGGTATGAAGACCACGAGCAAGTGGAAGCACAAGTGCGTGAGTGAGAAGCACACAAGCATGCACACACATACACGCACACGCGCACACACGGCAAGAACAAAGAGAGTAAGACAATGGAATCACTTCTATTGCACCAAAGTTCTCATACAAGCTCAAACTACAAGAAGCTAACCCACAAATGAGCTCTCTAGCTCTATTTATAGTTTTTGACTAGCTTTGGCCCTGTCCAGACCTAGTGTCCGGCCTAGTTAAAAATTAGGTTCCAGGGCTTATTTGAGGGCCCAAACGAGATCTAAAAATTATGAAAATTGACAGGCAACTACTTCTAAGGCTCCCCAAGCTCGAGGACTCCTCGGCTTGTACAAAATGGAGCTACAAAAAGGTGAAATGATATTTACAAGGGTTTGTAGTGATGAGAATCACTTTAAAATGATGTGAGGGTTTTGAAAAAAATGAAGGGTTGCCTCAGTGCTAGATCTGCATGTGTGTCCGTACTTGCTTCTTTCCGTATACTGTCAACACAGGGCTTCAACGATCAAGGAAGACAAGTTACTAGCACTTCCAAGGAGGTCACCCATTCAAGTATTGTTCCCCCCCAAGGACTGCTTAATAGAAGGTTTTCCTACAGCTAAGCCCTAGTTGCTTGATGATTGTAAGATTGAAGATACTTAATGTTAACATTACCTTGGATCCCTCAAAGTGACTTCTTGAGCTCTCTGCATCGATTTTCTGAGAACTTATTTGGGTAAAAAATTGGGGAAACTTAGAAGCTAATTTTGTATTTTTGGGACAATTTTGAATACACAGGTGGAGAGATTAGTCCAAATATCAATTTTGGAGCTAGAGACATGAGCTTTGTCTCTTTTGTAGTGCACTTTCAGCTTTATCGATTAATGTTCAGCTATTGAGCGTTGTTTGAAGTAGGTAAATAATGAGAGTCGATAGACACTTACACATGTTCTTGGCTAGTGTTTGGGTTGTAAATTCAACTTTTGAGTTTGTTGGCTTTTAGTTGTGGTGGGAGTGGCCACAATAAGTTTATGTAGGTAAATAATGAAGTCGATAGACACTTACACATGTTCTTGGCTAGTGTTTGGGTTGTAAATTCAACTTTTGAGTGTCATTTTACTGCATATATTAAGCACATACACACTGTGTACACTTATGTACATCCATGTGGTCATTGATATAGCAGTTATGTTTTTTCATAAAGCTGTTGACACGTATAAAGAGGGTCGTGGTGATGTTGGGGCCTCTTCAGTGATGTGTGTGGAAGACTTAACTAGTCTCGCCATAGGAGATGTATGCTAGTTGTTTATAGGTCCTCGATAAGACTAGTTGGCTTCTTCAGTTAAGTGGCTATATGCAGTGGAGTCAATGATTCAGTATGCAGTTTTACATGTCAATATTCATAGTTTTATGAGTTTTCTGCATTGATCATATGCTCTTTTTGGAGAGGAGACTCTAACAAAATTTTCCCATATTTTAGATTTTCAACTATACAATCGTTGACTTTACTCCTTGACACATTTATTGGTGTGAGCACATATATTCTCACATAATCTCTTTGGTTGGTCATTGTTGTTCATTAATCCATTTTTTTCGAGAAAAGCCTCCCAAAATTATCCCAAAATTTGGCACTTGGTCATTTTCTTGAGCCTTACTCGTGCTTGGACTTTTCTAGCTCCATTACTATTCTAGCGAGTTCTCTATAATCATGCCATCAAAGATCTCAAGCACATCTAGCGGATCAACGTCTAGTGCCGGTGTTCCCAAGAGGATTTATAACTTGTATGACAAAGACCATTTTGAGATATGAAAATTTGATGGCACAAACTTTACTTTATGGACGAATCAGATTAAAGATGTGTTGATTTAGAGGAGGTAGGGGAAGCCAGTAAATGGAATCTCAAAGAAGTCTATTTGACATGGATGATGATGATTGGGATGAGTTGGATGAGATTGCTAGGTCTACCATCCGATTGTCCTGGAAGATAATGTTTACTTTATAGTATTGAACTGTGAAAGTGCAAAGGAACTTTGGAAGAAGTTATGCAATACATATGAAAAAGAAACAACATCTAATAAAGTGTATTTGATAAGAAAGTTATATGACCTTTGCATGAAGGACATAGATAGTGTTGCTTCTCTAGGTGAGTTTGATGCTATATTCTCTCAATGAGAGGCTTAGGAAATGGAAATGAAATGAAAGCAATCTTGTTGTTATGTATCTTAGCATCATCATGGGATACATTTTGCACAACTATTAACAATAGTGTAGCTAGTGTTAAGCTGGTCTATGATGACATATGTGGAGCACTCTTGAGTGAAGAGATCCATAGAAGGTCTATGGTTGGCACTCATAGTGGAGATGCATACAATGTTCGTAATTCTTACCAAGGAAAGAATCAACAATGTGGTTGGAGCAAGAACAAGGAAAAGAATGATCAATGGAATAGGAGCAAAAGTAAATCAAGGAAGAGGGATATCGAGTTCCATTATTGTTATAAGAAAGGACAATGAAGAAATTTTGCAATGCATTAAAGAATGCTAAAGGTAAAGGACAACATGTTGATGGGCATGTTAAACAGTTACCTACACCATTTGCTTCAATTGTGAAGATAGACAAAATCAATGCTATTTTTGATGATGCTGATGTGTTGATACTTGACAATATTGTGCCCACTGAGGCTCTTCCTACTAGATTCTAGTGATTATAGAGAATGGTTCTCTACTTATGCAACAAAGCCTCTTGGTATCATGAGACTTGGTGACTCTTACCAGTGTGATGTTGTTGGGATTGGAGATGTGGTTGTGCAGTTCATTGATGGTTCAATATCCACTATGCATAATGTATACCATGTGCCTCATTTATCACACAATTTGATGTCAGTTGATCAACTTGATCAATTTGATGTCCTATGTAAAACTTTGTACCTGTTAAAAAATTCGTACAAAACCTTGTTCACAAAATGAGTTGCTTAGTGGGTGCAGATTTCAAGAAACCACCCAAATCTACAAATAATGTTACTGTAAAGGAAATCTGCAACTATTTGTGCTATGCGATCAGGAGAGGCAATAGTTTTAGCCCACTTTGTTGCATAATCGGTGGCGATCAACAAATACGTTTCTCTTTTCATGACTGATGCGGGGTAGATGAGCCATGCAAAATCCAGCCCCCACTTCTTGAATGGTTGCCATGAAGTGGAAACAACCAAAGGGTTGTGTCATTGCTTTGTGGGCTTGGGGCCACACCTTTGACAGACATCACATGCTCTCCCTCATTCATCTGCATCTCTGAATAATGTGGGCCACCATAAACCAACACCAAGGATTCTCTGGCTCATAATATGATCACCTTGGTCACAAAGTGGTTTTCTATGCTCAATCCATAGCATGCATAAAAAAATGATACACAAAGGGATGTTTAGGAGAATGTCCAATTAGATGATTCTGCAAATGTTCCTATTCAACAACCATTGAGAGGTTCTGCATGTGTCTCATATCCACCTGGTAGACATGTTCCAGGTTTGGATTTTGTTATGTTGACGAGCCTTCTTGCTACAAAGAGGGTATGTAGATAGAGAATCATGTCAAGTGGAAGCATTCCATGAAGAATGAATCGGATTCTATTCACAAGAATGGTGCTTGGGATTTACTATCTTTGGCAGAGGATAGGAAAACTTTACCATGTAAATGGGTATATAAGCTGAAATTCACATCAGACAATGCTTCTCCAAAGTATAAAACACAACTGGTTGCAAAGAGCTTTAAGCAATAACATGGTGTTGATTTTGAGGAAATCTTCTCTCCAATAGTAAAGATGATTACACTGCACATGTTCCTTGGATTCGTTGCAATGGAGGATTTAGAGCTAGTCCAAATGATGTGAAATCTGTTTTCTTGCATGGAGGTCTTACAAACACGAACTATATGAAAAAACTAGAGGATTATGCAGTTTAGGAAAAGAAATTCTAGTTTGTAAACTAAAAGTTTGATGCTTTTTTGAAGTCTCAAGGCTATTCTCAAAGCAATGAGGATCGTAGTCTTTACACAAGAGAATCTCAGATGGAAGCTTGATACTTTATGTTGATTGTCGTGGACTCCTATGATGACTTGTAATCGCTAAAAAAGAAGTTGTGTGAGACATTTGATATGAAGGATTTTGGGGATGCCAAACATATTCTTGCCATGCACATTACTCATGATAGGAGTAAAAAATGGATATACTTGTCTCCAAGTGAGTACATATCCAAAGAAATTCATAAGTTCAATATGTAGGGTGGTGTTAGGCCGCCAGATAAATATTGTACTTTTTGGGTCTCTTATTTTATGATGATGAAAATTCTGGTGAACAGTCTTGACCGAAAAGGTAGGATGACACTTTTAACCATTCACTAATTAATGAAAAGGTGTTTTAGGTGTGTTGAGCAGATATCGCCCAGTGTGTGCCGGTGTGTCTGGCCAGTGGTGCTTCATGCACGATATTTTGCACAATCTCTGAGTTCGGTATTTTCTGCAGTATTATGTTCGTCTGTCTATCTGGTTGTATGTGTATTTTAAAGACGATAGAGGGTAATTCGGTGTTTAAGTTACCTGTCAGAGTCGTTGAATGATTGTGTAATAGAAAGTTTGAAATAATATAGTAGATTTATGGTGATGTAACTCAGTAATATTCTATTCGATGGGAGTATGTTCAGTTCTATAGTGGGTAATAAGCGGTGCATAGTAGTATCTGTTGTAACTCGGTGAAGTTACTCGAAGTGCTTACACTCGAAGTGCTTGTGTATCATAGGAACGTATTACCTTCATGCAATGCAATGAGCTTAGTTTAAAGGGTTTTATTTTTTTGTGAGTTTTATAATTATTTTTTTAAAAAGAAAGTTCGATTAAGTGTGAATTAATTGAAAGTAGAAGTGAATTTGGGAATATCCTCATGAAACCTTTATATCTCAAAAAGTAAGGGTTGGAGACTTAGTATGATTACGGTACATAACCCAAAAGCCCGCTAAGATAGGACTCTAAGGAAGGATAGTGTTAAAATATGACTCTAAAAAAGGATAGTGTTAAGAATCTTTTCTTGATAAGAGCCATTTAAAAGAGATTATAATTTAAAGGGAAGTTTGAGATTTACATTTTTTGATAGCTTTAAATAATTGAAAATACAATGAAAAGCATAATACTTGTGGAATTCTTCGAATTTTGAACAAATAGGAATAAAACACCTAGCACACATAGTAGTCGTGGAATCCTTCAAGTTTTACACAACGAGGGGTGAAACATGTAGCACGAATAGAGCTAAAAAATCTAATTAATAATAAGAATTGACTAAAAAAGATTTTTTTTAAAAGAGGAAGTTTGTCGGAAACATAATTTTTCTTATAGTTTGAATTTGATTGAAAGAACAACTCTAAAGGTGAAAGAGTATAATATTCATGAGACCCTCTATATCCCACAAAGAAGGAGTTATTATACTGCTTGAAGGCAACACTTAAAAAAGAATGTCCGAAAATAACTGATTCAAATATGTTCAAAGCCAATACATTGGTCTAAGGCCCACAATTATGTTATCATAGAGAAAAGTCGAATCTCGCTTGCAGCTCAAGAAGTGAAAGGCCCAACCAAAGAGCCTCCTGTGCATGGACTTAACATCAAAGTCAAAATAGAAATTAATAAGAACGGTCTTAACTGATGAAGATCTGCGGGAACAAGCATGACCCTTGACCACAATATCCATCCAAGTCGCTCAAATCAACTCCACGTCACGCAAGCCAACGATGACGTGAATGAGAGCGTGTCTTGCCACTGCCAGCGCTCCACCGGTCCCGAACTTCCGATCTCATGCACAACCCAAGGGAGGCGAAAGTGCCAGTCCCGACACACCGGCAAAACATCACGATTTCAGCCAGTTTCTCACGACCGCATACATATGCGAATAGGACGCATGGGAGAACAGGAATTGGTACGTGCTGCCTGTGGAAACGCGAGAGTGTCCGGCACACAGCAAGCAGGCAGCTCGTCACACAAGTGACGGACAGAATCCCTGTGAGTTTGGCGGGAGGTTCGGCACGCACAGACGTGCAGCTTGTGCCCGTGATATTGCACGCGCAGCCGTGCTGCTCCCCGTTGGAGAGGGAGAGTGATGGATGAAGGACGCGTCTGCGTCGTCACTGGAGGTCGAGGGTTTGCTGCGCGACACCTGGTTCTGCAGCTTCTGAGAAGTGGCGAGTGGAAAACAGTTCGGATCTTGGATCTTGCTGACCGCATCTCCTTGGACGATAGCGAGAAGTCAGGCCTTCTCGCAGATTCCTTGTCGAATGGGAAAGCTATATACGTTTCTGTCGATCTACGTGACTATTCTCAGGTTTTTGAAGGTGAGAAAGATTCTTATTGTCGTGTATGGAAAATGTAAATTTGCAGTAGAGCGTGAAGAGTTCTGAAGAAAAGCGATTACTGAATAGAAAATGCTCAGATTCCAAAGTAACAAAATAGCATAAACTGTGTCAGTGCTCAGAAGTAGTAGAGTAGATTTTACCAAGAAATCTTCATCCAGGTTCCATTATTGCAGTGTGCTATTGCTATCATGTGTTGTACTCTTATTATGGCAATTCGATGGTCATGTAGGCGCTAGACAACCCTCAGAGTTTTATTCCTCTGAACTCTCACTGGGTAGACAAGGATAACTCGTCACAAATCTAATACATTGGATCGAGAAAGCTTCATGACCTATGGTTGGGAGAAATTGTGTTTGTAGCAAGGTGAAATGTGAATTTCTTAAGATCTGCAAAGATTTTAGTTTATAAGCTTTATTAAGAAAGTATTGATAAGGAATGGGAGATGGTGCATATTGTGGTGATGGCATGTAAAATTCAGCTTGTATAAGAGTGGTTACAACTTTCTTCTTTCCTGTATATTTATATACTTGTATAGGGGTTTGGGAAGATTGACCACCCCCCAGTATGGTTGACTATAAGGATCTGAATTCCTTAAAAAAAAAGCATAATTATTTTCATTTATAAAATCTGGAATTTTCGAAATTTTATCGTAAACATTTCAGCAATATATGCACTGCATGAGAGTAAGATTTTACTTGTTTTTGAAAGATAGAACCTGTATTCTTTGCTTTCAAGTCCATAACCAACAAAAATAGCTTTGGTAGCCTTTTCATCAAACTTACCATGATCCTTCTTTTCAATGTGAACATAAGAGGGAGAACCAAAAACTTCGAGGTATTTGAGATTGGGTTTCTTACCATAATATATCTCATAAGATGTAATTACTTTTTTAAAGCTTTTGTTGAAGACCTATTAAGAATGTGATTTGCTATATGAATAGGATCAAAGCAAAACTTATGTGAAAGCTTCTTTGAAGACATCATACTAATAGTGACTATTGAAGGCAAAAGGCCTCTGATGGTCGAGTCTTATATATCAATAGATAGCTCTTGATGAGAATTATAAGAATATGTGAAAACATTTTTGTTCATTTTGACCATTTCTGAAAATTAAGGTTACACCCTTCAATGTGACATTGTTTTTCCAACATGTTGATGGATGAAGGAGAGCTTCTTACCTTGAAAGAACCTCAATCTTGTAAGAAGTGGAAGCTTGCCATGCAAGAGGAAATGAAAACACTACAAGAAAACCACAGTTGAGATTTTTAGTACCTTTGCCCAAAGGTAAGAAAGCAATTCCAAACAAGTGGGTTTCTAAGATCAAGAATGTGGATGACCAACCAAAGCATAAGGCAAGATTGGTAGCCAAAGGCTATACATTGAAAGAAGGAATAGATGTTTAGGATGTTTTCTCTCTTGTGATAAAGATGACTACCATATGCATGTTGCTTATAGTTGTAATCAAACAAGATCTTAAGCTAGTTCAAATGGATGTAAAAACGGCTTTCTTGCATGGGGATTCCGAGGAAGAGCTCTACATGCAACAACCAGAAGCATTCGAGGAGAGTGACAAGAAGGATTACGTGTGCGAGCTAAAAAAAGCTTATATGGACTTGAGCAAGCACCTAAACAATGGTACAAAAGGTTTGATTCCTTCATGCTCTCACATGATTTCAAGACAAGCAAAGCTGACCACTCCTTGTACACAAAACAATCAGCGATTGGAAGCTTAATAATCTTGGTATTATATGTAAAGGCTAATAATCTTTATTATATTAGACAAGCTATTGAAGAGGGACAGGTCACATTGACCAAAGTTCATACAAAGGATCATCCCTTAGTTATGCTATATCACATTATGTAATAAAAGTTTGTGATGGTAGCTTTTACCACTTCCCATAAATGGGACAATTTCTGACCATTTCCAATACCAAATTTTATAAACTTGCAGGTGGGGTCCCTGGTGGAAGGTTGCCACATCACATATTTTTTAGCACTTCATAAGGTTCATTCAATCTAGTACTCGTTTGCTTCAAAAGGTCCATCATTGCCAAGATAATGTCATTATTTTGAAAGTTATGTAGGCAGCCAATATCATATTGCTGTTTTGTGGATTATCGCAAGGCTTTTCATACACTTTCTAGGGAGAGGCTCTTTTGTAGACTTTGGGGTCTTTGGGTTACCAAACTATTTATCTATTACCTATAGGCTATTACCAATTGCGCATGAGAGATTACCTATACCTGTAACTGCTAATATGTATCATTCTATTCTCACAAGTAGCTATGCTTTTTTTCATGGATGAATGGCAATTTCTATGTGTCTATTTATTTACATTAGACTTTTTTTTATTGAGGAAACTTATGAACCTTATTTCCATGGTAAGGTTCTTCATGCAAACCATGTTGAAACCGAACCTTATGACTTCGCCATCTTGTTTTGTACTGGTATGCATTCATTTTTTTAATTTTCATCTTTCATACTCTTGTGTATGTTTAACATAGTTTGGTTGTTCGACACTTTTTGCATGTGAAAAAATTGTTTTTTTTCCCCTTTCTTTCTTGGTTTTCCATCTGGATAAATTATTTGGTCGTGAGAATTTGAGGATATCTTTTTATCGCATATGAACAAAAAAATGCCCTTGCATGATTCAAGTGCCAAAAGGGCCCAAAAAAGCTATGCGCTACTTCTCAAATTCCACATCCAGCACATCGCGAGAGTTTTGAAGTCTAGAGTTAAGGCACTGGGATCAGTTCGAGTCTCAATAATCAATTATGAAGTTCAATATATTCATTTAATGTTTTAAGTTCATGTCAGTTCGCAGGCACCGTTAAAATCAACACATGTAATGTATTTACGAAAAACTGTGACCTTGTAGGAAAAAAGTATTTTTATTTTATTTTTTAATATATATTTGATACTTCTTTACCCATTCGTGTGTTGTATGGCTCACACATGGAAAGATTATGATCCTAATGGCTTACACATGGAAAAATTATGATCCCAGTGCTTCATAATTTATTGTAGTTTTTGGCTGGATGAGCTATGAAAAGTATCCTCTTTTTCATTCTTAACCTCTTTTATTTATTTATGCTGCTTGGATGCCACTGGACCAGCATGCAAGGGTGCAGATGCTGTCTTTCACATGGCTGCTCCAGATTCTTCAATCAACAATTTCAACTTACATTACAGTGTGACCGTGCAGGGTAATTATGATTATATTGATCTTACAAAGTGTATTACAAGGAAATCAAACTTTTACAGCTGCATCGTGGATTGCAGGAACTCGCAATGTAGTAAATGCATGCATCTCCCATAATGTTCACAAGCTTATATACACGAGTTCACCAAGTTCTGTTTTTGATGGTGTCAATAACATCATTGATGGAGATGAAAGCATGCCTTACCCTGATCGGGTGCGCATTCCTTCTTCTATCAAAAATGATAATTGATGCTTTATTTTTACACTGTTCTTTTATATTTTGACTTTTACCTGCAGCACAATGATAGTTACTCTGAAACAAAAGCACAAGCAGAGGCCATTGTACTTTCAGCGAATGGAAAGTCTGGTTTAGTAACATGTGCCTTGCGTCCAAGCAGTATCTTTGGACCTGGTGACAGATTGCTTGTTCCATCTCTTATATCTGCAGCTAGATCAGGAAAAATGAAGGTATGGTGAGGCAAGTCCACACACATGTGCACCCACATGCAGACACGTTTACATTCACATGCACATGGGCACATACATGCATGCACACCCGCTGATGAATGCACACACTAGCATGCATGTACACACACACACACACACTTCCCCCCACCCAAAAAAGAAAGAAAAGAAAGAAAACACATACACATGCATGCACTAGTTTGCACACATACAACACTTAATTAAAAGAAAAATCGAAAGCTTGAATGATTTTTCTTTATATTTGTTTGCATGAAACCAATAAAAACAATTTATATAATGTTAAGAGCTATGTTTTTTTGTATGTATGAAATTTGAATATATGCATGAATGGGTCAATATATGCATAGTTATGAATGTATGCATAAATGCATACAAATCCATACTTTTCATACCGTACGTTTCTGTACATATTTGTATGTAAAATTATCCTTCCTTGAGGTCTTAGGTTTTAAAACTCATTGTCAAGTCTCTTGCATATTCTCATTGTTCGGGGTTTCAACTTTCTCTCTCGTTTTCAATTGTGGAGAACATGTGGTCAAGTAAGAGTTATGTTTTTTTGTATGTACGAAATTTGAATGTATGCATGAATGGGTCGATGTATGCATAGTTGCTATCGTATGCGTACAAATCCATTCGTACGTAATTTTCGTATTGTACGTTTCAGTATGTACTTGACACTTGTACGTAACATTATCCTTCCTTCAGGTCTTTGGTTTTAAACTCATTGTCAATTCTTGTGCTTATTCTCATTGTTCTAGCTTTCCACTTGTTCTCGGGTTTCCAACTTTGCAAAATATGTGGCGATCTTCTCTAACTCTCCTTGCTCTCTTTTCTCTCCCTCAAGCTTGTTGTGCACTCCTTCTCTCAAGCTCTCCCTCAAGCTTCCCTCGGCTGTTAGATACTTCTCCAAACCAATTATTGGTAACTAAAGTCTGAAACCTTGTTCTATTCTCTCGTTTGCTTTGGTTTTATTTGAAATCGAGAAATTTCATTTATTCGAGCTTGGTATATGCTATATCTTTCATGTATTTCTCTCCAAACCCTTCTTTCATGATAGGCATAGAAGTCATGCATGTGTGTGAGGTGTATTCAATTCGGTGTGTAAGGTGCTTTAACCGAATGGTACGTGGAGGTAAGGTGCGTAAGGTGTCATCTCTCTCTCTCTCTCTATCTATATATATATATATATATATATATATATATATATATATATATATATATATATATATATATATATATATATATATATATATATATATATATATATATATATATATATATATATAATCATCATTCAATGTTCATACATACATGCATGATGCACATTGCATAATACATATTATATATACATTCATGATTCATAGTTCATTCATTTGTAAATTATGACTTTGAACTTGAAAGTTCAACTTACCATTATTCATATGAAAAGACTAGACAAGAATAACAATTTGACATAGGCATAATGCACACGACACATTGGATATACTCATATATGATAATGTCAAACAAAATGGAAAAACAAAATGGACATAAGTCCTTCCACCTTCCAACAGTCAACCTGAAACGATGGAATCTGGATACAAAAGAAACATGACAGTACAAAAAATACTCAATAGTCCAATGCTTGTAGGCTGCCCTTGGTGCTAGTGTGCCATTATAAGTGTATGCCTAGCATTTGAATCATAATTACTTTTCTTCATCCATGCCGATGGAATGGTCAGATGAAGAAGAGTCTTGAGAAGAGAGTAGAATGTCTCTTAGTGTAATGGCATTCCTATCATCATCGAACTCTGGTTCCCTAAAAGAAACCGTCTCTGTAGAAGACTCCTCATGATCGCTCGATGGTGCATGAGCACCTCTCCATTGAGGGCACATTTTGTGCCTCCTACCTCTCACTAGAGCTTCAGTAGTAGAAGGCCAATCGGTCCGCCTCTGCTATAAAGTAAGTGCACGTGCTCTAGTAACCCTCCGATCGATCACCTAGCTCTGTATGGAGCATGTCATAAATCTCCTCATCCTGTGCAGATCCTCCCACATCCTGTGTCGACATAAAACTATGCACAAATGTAGTAGAAGAAACCTAAAAAAATAATGAAAATGATAATTTTTAGCTTCAAGCTTCAACAACTATAAGTCATAAGATCTAAAAAATATTCATTTGTGCAATGCACATACTATCGTCCAGTGTTCACACAATACCTGTTTTGGACTCTCGAGTCCATAATTTTCGCAAAAGTCGAAGATTGGCTTTGCAATATACCACATGCTAAAGTTGTACCATACTAAGACAATTGTGTAATTTGGTGTGCACCAATGAGAATGCACTCCAATTACATTGACATGGGCTTGTCGAACAGTCCTAAAATAAATATCAATTTATATAATGTAAATCAAATCATGACAGTAAAGTTGTAAACACAAAAGCTCATAACATGGAAAAAACTTGGGATAGGACTCGTAATGTATATGGAGAGATCATGGGGCTATCAAATGTGATTTGCTCATTCTCATCCATGACACTCTCCTTGAATAGGTCGTGACATGAACTCCCATCGAGACTCCATAAGTTAAAAGTATTTCCTCAAGTCTACTTTATAAATTAAAAATAAGATTGAAACATGAACTTCAAATTTGAGAATTCAAATGAGGAATAAATAAGTCAACCACATAAATTATAATATACTTGGATGGTGATAATGTTGTAGATGCTCGAATCGCCTCTGTCATTGTTGTGTACATGTGGTACACAAGTCCAAGGATTGAACCCTTCGTGTCAACATAGTATAACACTACACAAGATAGGCAAAATGTTGCCTATCTCTGTCAGAAATCCATGTCCAAAATTTTTCTTTGCACATGATGTGCTATCGTTGTGTTTCCTCTTTCCATACTTATCCATTTCCTATCTATTACGGTCATTCTCAAGGCATCAATGCACATGTGTAAGGGGGAGAAGACATGCTATATATGTCCAAATCGTGCTTCTTCTGTGCGAACTAACTCCTTCTCACTACAACTGCGAAAGATACTTAAAGCCAAGTGATTCTTTCTTAGAAACGAGATAATGCGTTTGGCATCTGAAAGCATGAGAGCCAACCATGATAGATTGGATATGTCCTCAAACAAAAGGTCAAGACAATGTGTGCTATAAGGGGTTCAGACAATGCTTGGGAACTCGACTTCTATCATCTCCCCAATCCTCTTACAATTAGAGGCATTGTCTGTCACTACTTATACCACATTGGAAACTCCCGCCTCTATAGAAGATTTTACATGCTCATAAATGTATTCCCTTGTGATATGTGTACCTGCAGTACTACAATCCAATGCCTTTAGAAAATAAGTCCTTAAGTAAGAGGAAACCATTATGTTGATAATGTGATGTCGTCTAAAATCACTCCATCCATCAGATAAATGGAGCAACCATAGGTTTGCCACCTGTTTTTGATGGGTCCTAATTGTAAGTCGATCCTCTCTTGCTATTCAATGAGCATGGATATGCATAGGTGATTATATGGAATCCCATGCAAATCATCATTGGTAGGCCCCACTTTGGCTATTGCCTTCACCATCCTCTTCCAAGCATGAATGCGAATGTTTAAGAGAGGTTGCATTCAAGTATGCAACGTTCAATTTCAATTTCCACAATCTTTTGACGTTGCATATGTAAACTCATACTTAGATAAGAGGAATAGAGGGCCCCTTGTTTAGGTCTTTGGCTTAGCGGCTTAGATGACTCAAGATGGGCAGAGCTTTCACTCTCTTCTCGTTGGGAATATGTACATGAACTAGCACTAGGTGCAACACTAGGTCCAACTTCTAAGTCTTTTAATATATCAACTGAAGCTTCTGCAGACTCAAACCTACAAGGAGCCAAAACCTCTTGGTTGAGATTGTGCTCATGTGGAGGCCGACACATGTCAAACTAGACGTGTAGTTGTGCAAAATGTTTTTGCACAATACTTGCACACCCATCTTCGTGTCCCTGAGTTAAAAATGGTAGGATTTACCAATTCATGGCTTGAAGTGTGAAGGGCCCAAAGGTGGGAGACACCACGAGGCATAGTAGAGGCAAAAGTAAGGAGCACAAGGTGTGTGGCGCAAGTGGGTGTATGGACAACAAGGGGATATAGAGCAAAAGTGTGTGTGGAGCAAGGGAGCAATGGGCAAGGTTGTGCTCTATGGAGCAAGAGGGTTAAGACTCAAGAGGCAAAAGGTGTGTGTACTATGTAGCAAGAGGACATAAGAGCAAGCTCGATAGCCTTCAAGGATTCAAACACTCTCGGAAGTAAATGCCTAGGTTCGCGCGTGAAGTGTGAAGAACTTCAAGGTTTTAGGGCAGACAAAAAATTTCTGGAAGATTGTCCAGAACACTGCTTCATGCGGTTCGAACTGAATGGAACGCACCTATAGGGAGTACCGATTCCAATGGCTCACTAATCGATGAAGCTTAGCTTACAAGTGGCTGTGGAAATTCACCGACATAGATTTGAATGCATCCAACTCATCACATAACACACATTGCTGCCACGTGTGTAACTCTCTAAGACATCCATCCAACCATAATACACTTCTATGTCCATATGTGGAGCCTTTTCCCTCCACATAGGATGAAGAACATATGATGCAGTATGAAGAGGGGAATGCAACATGTCCCATCTAGCAATGCATAGATCTTTCACTTCCCTCAAGCCTTTGAGAATCAATGCTTCGCAAAGCTGAAATTTTCTCGATCATCCTATTTGTTAACACATAAATAAGGCCCCTTGTGGACCTTCTCTATCTGCCGAGCGCAATACTTTTAAAATAGGGCTGCATATACTCACTATTTACCTTGCATTTCCGATAGTTCTTCAGCCTTTTGAGTATTAGCAACCTTTTTCCTTGTATATTCAACAGAAATAATCATAGAACGTAGTCCATTATACACACTCATCAAGAAGATTTGCTAAAACAATGAACATGTAAGCAAACCGTGTTTATGTAGGTTTGACCAAATCCTTTGTGCTGAAGTTTCTAAAGAGTGCCAAAACAATTGGCCTCATAGTCACAAATGTGACAATTTTAACAACATTATCTAGCACTGGCTTGATCCATGCAAGTTTCCCAATATCTTCAAATAATAAGTCTAAGTAATGGCAAGTGCATCTTGTATAGAAAATGTGTGGCCATTCTTGCTCCATCAAATATCCATCTCCACACAATTTGAAGCATTGTCCATACAAACTTGCAATACATTATGAGAACCAACATCCAAAATAGCATCTTTCAAGATCAAAGATGAATTCGCCAAACTTCACTTCGCATGAAGTATCCACAGATTTTAAGAAGATTGTGCCATATATGGAAGACACCATGACATTAATGATTGGTCTTTTCCTTATATTAGACCATCGCACAATGATGCAACCAAAAGTTCTCCATGTTTCTCTTATTTTCAAGAGATCTTCCTCTATGGATCCCACTTCTGAATGTAGCTCTTTGACTTTCAATCTTTGATATGAGGGAGGCTTGAAAGAAGGACCTACCCTCTCAATTGCGTGAAGCATTTGAATAAAGTATTGGCTCCTCACTGTCCAAAATGGGATATCTTGAGCAAAGAAGAAATGGCGAACAACCTTGTATGCATCATCTCTAACTTGACTCTCCCAAACATTGTCCAATGAGCCTTTCGCTAATTTGGATCTTTTTGAAGCAAGGCCTCTTAAAACAGTTTCCATGTTCAGACTCATAATGATCACCTGGAGTTGGTTCTCCAAAACACTCTCCATATTTCCTAATACATGGGATTCTCCTTGACAGTGCTCTGATAATAGTACCTTACCCTGTATTCTTCTAATTGCATCTTTGACATGTTGAGGTACATTATCACTCTTTCTGATACCATAGCCTTTGAGGCCAATCAAGTATGCTATGATGTGATTTGCTCCTCCATCCCAAGTATTGCCACAAAATTTACACTTCATTGACCAAGTTCCCTTTGGTAAAGTCTTGATTTTATCAACAAATTCCCATTCTCCTCTTGTCTTTCGAGGCATCTACATAAATGATAACATCCAAAGAATAAAGTCAATTAGATTGCTTTGCAATTTATAGTATACATTGTACACATTGCTAATTGATGACATAATAAGGCTTCAACACATGATTAATATGAATCATGAATGATGTATAAAGTATATAGATCGATCATTGTACCTTTAAACTTTAGCCTTTAGGCTTGAATTTAGACTATTGTAGTATGTAGATGTGTCTAGACTCTCTCTACACTGTAGAAGCCGTGACAAGGCTCAAGCAGTTGTGGCAAGGCCGCAACAGGTTTGGAGAGGACCGAGGCTGGAGGATGTTGGGCTTTAGAGCAATGCATGTCCCAAGCCCCAAGACTCCGGCAGAGATGCAACTTGAGAGCTCAATATCTCAACTCGAGAGCTCGATATCTTGAGTGCTTCGAAGCTCGAGGGTTGTAGTAGAGCCGTAGAAAAGACGAATTGTAAAATGATTCGAGGATTGAATCCTCGAGATGCGTTCTTGGGACGTGACCATAGTTAGTTTCGAATACGTATGAAATATTTTCCGTACGTATGGAAAAGTATGCATATGTTTGCCGTATGGTTCATTCCGTATTCCATACTTCTTGGACATTGTCATTGACAAAGTTTGGTCTTCATTTTGGGCCTAAACGCATGCTGAATAGTGTATGTATGTACATATAGACACACACATATACATACATGCATGTATACACTAGATACATACATACATATTATATAAATGTTATATATATAAGTTTCAGATTTTTAGTACTTTTTTTACCTAGTATGATATCGCATATGATATTTTAAATGAAATTCCATACTTTTTTCATACTTTCATACCCGTATGCGTTTGCTGCATGGTTCACGTATGCAAAAACTATGGAAGTGACCTTGTCAAAATGCTAATCCGGGATTGGATGGTGGGGCCAATTTTGGTGGGCACACTTTTTGAGGGGAAAATTCAAATTTTTTTGTCGATGCTTTTGAAGATTCTCCTTCTCTTTTTTTGGAGGTCATCTGGAATGTTCTCCAACTGGTGCACAAAGCATAAATAAAGGCTGCATCCAACATAGGGAAGTCAGCTAGTGTACTTGCGACAGAGTGTGTAAGTGCCATAGAGATTGTGGGGCCATCAATGTTGTTTGCATTGTAACATATGGGAAGCTTGCAAAGAGACCTGTTGGTGCAGTTATTGAAAATTTGTACCCTCGCATCACTGTTTGCTTTTACATGGCTCATTGTTTAAATAATATTCTTAAAGATATTGGGAAACTGGATTTATTTTGGCTGCAACTAATAAGACAAATGCAGTGGTTGTTGGGTGTTTGTAGAAGTGAGAGAGACACGCAAGAAGCACACACAAGGAGCACAAACAAAGAAAGACACACGGAGAAGATGGATGCTTGAATAGCTCTCTTTATTGATGATGAACTGAACTGAAGTAAGAGCTGAATAATATCCTTAAGTACAAAGTACCACCACATATGAGTGAATCATGTAACATGGGGAAAAACCTCTAGCCAATACTAGAGTAAAAAGTGCCCATGTATAGGGAAAGGTTTACATCAAAGGTACTCGAGGAACACATAAGTGTAACAAACCCCCCCCCCCCCCCGCGGGTGTGAATGATGTGAACACATACAAGGAGTGACAGATCAGGCCCCACAAGGTAATAAGCCTAAAGCTTTGCGAAAAGCTTCAAACTTTTCCCGTGGAAGAGCTTTGGTGAATATGTTTGCCACATTATCTTGTGTAGGTACATATACCAAATCAATATCTCCTGCATGAAGGCGCTCTCTCACATAGTGATAGTGCACCTCAATATGTTTGGTCCGTGCATGAGACATTGGGTTTCGTGCAACAGCCAGTGCACTCTGACTATGAATCAGAATATGTGTAGCAACATCGATCTCCATGCAAAGATCCATCAATAGGAATCTCAGCCATATACACTCCACGGTAGCTGTGAAAACTACCCTTTACTCAACTTCATAACTCGATGTCACCACTGTAGGTTGCTTCTTACTCAACCAAGTTATGCATGAGTTTCCAAGGAAAAAGCAATTACCACTAGTGGACACGTGAGTGTCATAACAACTAGCCCAGTCACTATCTGTGACAACATGCAAGCATGGCTGAATATCTCTTCCATAAAAGAGACCTAAGATCAAAGTGTCTTTGAGATATCTAAACACATGTTTCACCCCTTGCCAATGCTTTGTGCCAGGGCTATGCATGAATTGAATCAACTGGGAAACTACATCGTGTATATCCGGCCTTGTGTTACATGCATATATAAGACATCCCACAACTTATTGAGAAAGGGAAGTGTCAAATGCATCTCAGAAATCCTGAACTGAGAACCTAAATCTTGTCTCAACTCATCAATGAAGGTAACAGAATGTACATGCTCCCCAAAAGATGTAGTCTTGACGAGACTACATACATCACTATGAACAAGCTGCAATTTTCTTGTAGTGTGTGTATGACTATCTTTTGGAAAAGAAGTACGATGCATTTTTCCAAGAATGCAACCTTCGCATGCATGCTTTTCAATGGACGCAAGTGTTGGCAAACCAATAACCATGTCCTTCTTTTGTAAGTAAAGCATACTATTGAAGTTCAAGTGACCAAAACGAACATGCTAAAGCTTCATTTCAGCCATGGAAGAAGTATGAGCAACCAAGGCATTTGAGACTGCCGGCTCGCAAATCAACTCAGATTTCGATTTTGTTTGCAGGAATGGCTTCGAAATGGTAGAAATTTTTCTTGGCGGCTGATATTCACTGTTCTATGCTTTGTAATCGATTTGCATTGTTAAAAGTGCGCGCATGCCGTGACGCAAAAAACCAAAACTTGAGAAGGAGCTGAACTTGATGTGGTACCACTGTTGGGTGTGTGTAGAAGTGAGAGAGACACACAAGAAGCACACACAAGGAGCTCAAACGCAGCAAGACACACGGAGAAGATGGATGGTTAGAATAGTTCTCTCTATTGAAGATGAAGTGAACTCAAGTATGCACTCTCCAATACGATCTACATATTCATATATAAGGCCTAGAGTGCTTCCTTCCATGTTTCTGATCCTTACGATACTATGAAGAGGCTTCAAAGCATGCATAATAATCTCACCCTTTTTCCAAAACTGCTCATCTTCCATCACTATGTTTGAGAACTCAATGTAAAGTGTGTCACCTGACTTTACTTATGGGATACTATACCATTCCTCTGTAACCACTTTGCGTAGTCGACCCTTTCGAACCCCGAGTACTCATTCAAGAACAAGAAATATGTACAAAAATGAGTAATTGAGGGTTTCTGAAATTGCCATGATGAGCTTCCCCTAAATATATTCAAAACTTTGGGCTTGTTGGTCACAAATTGCAAAATGAATATTGCTTTCTCAAGCACAACTCTCATCCAAGATAAATGTCCAATATCCTCCATCATCAAATCAAGGCTGTGAGAGGCACATGGAGTCCTGGTTATCTTAGGATACTCTTCTTGTAATGCACCGCGCATGGTACACACTTTGATCATTATCTATGAAAACCAATACGGGAATTTCAAAGGTCAAGGATTATTTTAAATTTCAATGTTGTTGTGTGACATGTGTACACACTTGAGATTGATCATTGTAAATTTGTAATACGTGCACCATGTTCACACATGTCTATAGATAAACTCACATGCATCATAATTGGCAATTGCATACTTACATAACCATTAAATAGTAAATATATAGTACTAACTTTTAAGTTCTAAGTTCTAAGTAATAACTTATAAATATATACATTTGCATGCATTATACCATAAAAGATGAAATATGATTTATAAACTATCTAGTATCAGTAAGTTAAATATGTATGAAACATGAATCATACTTGTGACCGTAGTATCGGGCTGAAAAGGGGGTATGGCACGAAGAAACATTGTGTCCTTACACGAGGATATTAAAATATTGTACACACCTGTGCATAATGGAGCTGATATGCTGTATAGTATTTTGGTTGATTACCATGAGCTTATAGTTGCACTTCAAATATCAACTGTTGATGGTATTTCATGTAGCACATGGAAATCTTGAGACATGACGGGGAATTGATGATCCCTGTCCATGATTCTGATAGTAATTAGAAACACATGATCACCTGTAGGCTGATCTTCACAGTGTCTTGTTGCTTTGGTAGCACTCTCTAGAGGAAATTTCAATATCTCCTCTTGTAGAGTCGCTTAAAAATCTTCGAAAGCCATCTGCACTTGAAATTGAAGCACCAACTAATCTCAATTCTGAAGAAAATGGTGCATTTAATAATTTTTCATTGCAAACCCGTTCTCCTCTCATAAGTTCGAGTAGAGCATGATACCTGACAATATATTTTTTTCATTTTCTTATTTTTTGATATCTGAAAGAAAACATAGAAGTTAATTATAGCCAAAGCAATTGTTCATATGAGGGTGAATTTGGGGTTTCCTGGGTTCATTCTGGTGTATATATTTTATGGTATATTTAGTCATATCCCACCTTAAATATGTCAGAGGACCGAAAATGTCGAAAAAATACAAATTTTGGAAAATAAATCACTTTATCACAAATCTTCGCTTCAAACGTTGCCCCATTGCTAACCCGTTTCCGTTTCCATTGCCATTGTGAAAACATTGTTTTCCACCATGGTACTGAAAACCTCTCCATCCATCTGATTGGCATTGGTGGTTGGCTGTTTATATAAAAGCCATTGATTAGGTATTCATACTTATTTTGTTAGCTGCATGCTTTGAATTTCCCATACCATGTGTACATCACTAGGATTTTGCTTTTGAAATTTTGGATACTTAATTAAAGCATACTTTAATTCTTTTTTTTGCTCATATTTATATTCATAACAAACCACTTTGATGTGTTTCAGTTTATTTTGGGAGATGGTAAAAATGTTTATGATTTTACATATGTGGAGAATGTGGCCCATGCACATATTTGTGCAGAGAAAGCTCTAGATGTTCATAATAGTTCTGGTGATGGTGCTGCTGCTGGTAAGGTGAGACTAAGCAGTTACTACTAGTGATTGGGCATTCAGGAAACCAAGGTTTTATGTTTCCTCTTTACCTATGGCAGGCCTATTTTATTACTAACAAGGAGCCGATTCAGTTCTGGGAATTCATTTCAAGGATTCTGGAAGGGCTTGGGTATGACAGGTATTAAGATTCTTGTTATCCTCAGCTCTGCAATTGAGGTACATGTGGCAGTATGCAATCTCAAAAGCCTCACTTGTTTATTGAATGCGAATGCTTCATAGTTTCTTGCTTGACCCATTCATACTTAAATTGGATTTCCACTAATACGAGTCCTTCTTATTTCACTTTCTACAGACCAAAAATCCATTTGCCAGTCAAGCTGTTGATGCCATTCGCATTCCTGGTAGCATGGGTATATGAATATATGGCAAAGTATGGAGTTAAACCTTCTCAGTTTACCCCATCAAGGCTGCGTTTAGTTTCTTCTTGGCGCACATTCAAGTGTGATAGGGCTACTCGGCTCCTCAATTATCATCCGATTGTTTCTCTGGAAGTAAGTCACAGGACTCTCAATATTTTCAGGCAAATTTAATTTATCTGATTTGCCTCCTTCAAATCTTCAGGAAGGTATCAAACGCACTATAGATTCTTTTTCTGCACTCCCTGCTGAACCTAAGAATTTTAAATCCAGAGACTTAACTAATATTTCAAAGTCGCATAGATTCCTTGGTGGTGGCAAAGGTAACTTGGCAACAATGATTGTGTTTAAAATCATTGTGTGGCATTTGCTCATATGATTTACTTTGTTGCAGTTTCAAATCTGCTTCTATGGAGGAATACAAGAGACAGCTTATTAATTGGATTCACTGTGTTTGTTTTGATGTATTATCTGTTGATCTCTAGCCGCACCATATTATCAGCAGTTTCGAAGTTCCTTTTGTTGTTCGTTACTGTGGTTTTTTTCCAAAATTTCCTACCTATGTCAGTGTGAGCTGCTTTATTATTTTTGAATTTGAATTGTAAATGTTTCAGTTACTGAATTAAATTTACTGGGGTCTAATGCATCAGATTTAGCTCCCAAAAGAA